>VZTQ01009763.1:0-25744 GCA_013400755.1 Pelecanoides urinatrix | reverse complement strand
GAAATTTATAAGTACATATGACACTAAGGAACTAAATTTAATAATCGAGATAGTCCATTCCAGCCTTTCTTCCGTTAAGGACTGATTTTGAATTCTGTGTAGGTGTTATGCTTCCTTTGAGTTCAATGAGAGTTACTAAGTGAATACTTCTGTAGCTTTAGGCCTATGCATTAATGGATTAACTTTCAAGATGTTTCATGAACATGGCCACTTTTTGACTAGGTAAACCAGAGATGAAATGTCCCACAGTTCATACCCAACATATTCATTATGAAGTCATACATTAGGAAATGTTTTCCTTTCTCTTTTTATTCTCCTAGGAAGAATGAGAACATATACAGAACAATGCTGTAATGACACAAAAATATGATGGCTTAATGAGTCTTTTCATCTCTGTTCCCTATTCTTCTTGTGTACATTTTACTTAATGTGCATAAAAGTAGCAAACAGAAAGATAGGGGCATGGACAGTTATATCTCTGAAGCTCACATGATGAAACTGGTTTATGAGCTCAAGGTCACTTTTTGTTTATATTCCATCAACAATTTTCTTTATAACACAACTAAAGATTATGTAAGGCAAATTGTTACCTGCAAATGAATTACAGAATTATCATCTTTGGAAGACAATTCTAAGCTTTGTCCATCCTTTGCTTGTATTGGGAGGATCATGATGGTGAATTTAATAACTGGCTCAGTGCATTAAGTTATTAAATGCATCTATGCCCGAGAACGGAAGGTAAGAATATGCCAGACAATGGCAGAAAGGAGCCAAATAGCTGGAGTGGAGAAAGAACAGCTCTGATTGCTTTTATATGGATCCTACATTAAAGAACCCAGTGGAGCTAAATTGTTCCCTGTGGGGCTTAAAAGTTTGATTTTCTTTTTTCCTCCATACAGGAAATTATGGTGATTGCAAATCCTAAAGCACTAAAGTTATTTAGAATAGAAGCTGTAAATATATACAGTAGAAAATAGGCATTTTCCTTGGTTTATAGCTCCAAAGGATTAAAGTAGGATTAAAAAGAGAAGAAAATAGATTTCAAAGCTGTGATGTTTTCTAACAGTAAGTAACACAACTTTTTTTTCTGGAGGAAAGAGTAGGAAAAACCAAAAAAAAGAAGAAATAACCACAGACAATAAATAATGAAATAATAAAATAATAAAACCAATATCAACAGTAGTGATAAGCACACATATATATGTACATATATATCTATTTTTATAGATATATATGTACCTTTATACAGTTAAATCTTACATTTGCACAGCAACTTTTTCTAATGGAACCAAAGTTTCTAATTAAATAATGTACTGGGCATCAACTGTAGAGTTAACTAATGTTTGCAATATCACTTTTCCAGTTTAATTTAAATAGTGTGCTAAAGTAAACAGAGATGAAAACAGCTTACTGAAGATACTCTTGGAGGGTGTGGGAGAAGTAGGAAAGTATAGTGGTAAATTCTTAGGAGCTGGAAATGATTTATATTGTTTCCTTTCTAATCTTCAGAATACAAAAAAGCTGGAAATGTAAAAGGATAAAAAACACCCACTTTTACAAAGCACCATTTAAAATGTATGCAATATTGTGTGCAGAATATAAATTCTAGCCACCCTGAGGCTGCCTTACCTTCCTTCAGGGGCTGGTCAGGGCTGATAATGCAGGAGGTACAAAGGTACCTAACGCCATTTTAACCCCTCTGCCTTTTGGTTTCTGTAATTAGGGAGTACTGACCCAAAACTCACTGGAGCTAATAGGAATCTTTCTGCTAAGAGGAAGAGAATAATGGGAAACAGGGGCTTTCAACTCAATAGAAATTGATGGGGCTTGAGAACATGCAACATCTTGCAGTCAGTGCTTAGCACTAAGCCAGATGAGCCTGAAGTTCCCCTCCATTTTGTGGCTGAGAAATCCACTTGGATTCCCAGCAGCCATTAATGTGGTAAAGGTCCTTTCCACACCTTCGTCCCAGAGCAATTCCTGAGAAATTGTGTTGTAGTTAGTTACGTTTTCAGAGTGGTTTTTTTTGAGAGGAATAAATTACATGCACTGAGTCTACTGACAATAAGCAGTGAAGTGTGCCTGCTGTTGAGCACTCAGCGGTGTACTTTATGTGGGTGTGAGTGTTTACAGCAGGATTATTTAGTATACCCAAATAGAGTGGCATAGCTGTGGGATGGCTCATTGTTTCAATGAGGACATTAATGGAGAGCAGAACCAGCAGAAAGGTTATCCTGATTCTGCACTTTCTGCATGGCTTCATCAGTTACATCTCAACACAGGATTGCAGACCACATACATTCTCAAGAAGGAAACGCAGAGCTCATCCCACATGAGTACCAACAGTACCCACGGTAGATAAAACACAGATGAGATGAAGCAAACATATGAAACATATGAATCCTGGGAAGAAAAGTGTTCTGACCAACTCCAGTGTTGTTTAACAACTGATCAAACAGGGCCCAGAAGAAAAGGGGAAGGCAAGTTATACAGCCCTATCGGATCTAGAAAGAGACAGGTGAGCATCTAAAGCTTCAATTACAAAAAAATAGAAAGCACAAGACTTTCACCTGTAAATAGAAAAATAGGTAAACTCCCCTCAGCTGTTGAATATGAGAAGGCAGGAGAATACCTATGTTTGACAGTTCCTCAAGTGTGAAGTAAATTCCACATATTCATATTTACCCCAGAAGAACCTCTGAGGGCTTCCTGACATTTCTACAAGTGGTAATAAATGACTGATTCTCCTCATTGCACCATGGCTTATTCAGGAGCAAAAAGGTACCCTTTAGGGCTTTTGAGTAACCTGATTTTTATCATAACCTGAATTTTGTGGAATTTTTATCTCCAGGCTATAATAAGACACCAAGCAAACTCCCCTTTCTTCATTCCCCATGCTTACCCTAGACATAGGGTCTTTTACACTGGGAGATGTGGCAGAGGCCATTATATAGCCAATGTGCTGACTTTACTCTCTTTCTGAAGCTCCATTTTGTGCATAGCAGCAAGGATATTCCACAGTGGCCAGTTCCATGGGCTATAAGGCTGCTTTTCGCTGCCGCAGCACCATAAAAGAGCCATGGTGTAGCTGAGAATTGTGCCTTACAACTGTCTGTGCCACTGGGATGCATCCTTTTGGAGGGATTAAAATGCCTAAAATGAGGGATGTAATGTAACAAGGAGAGCACATAGAAAGACAAGAAATATAAAAGGAAGAAAAGGGGGGAAGTGATTTTGAAGAGGACTAATAAAGTATATGTCACCCCGCTGATTGCTTTTTCTTTTCTTTTCTTCTTTCCTTTTTTTTTTTAGCTTAAAATGCTTCCTGCTCTCAAGCATCTGACTTGCCAGCAAATGAACTGCGCTGAAAATCTGTTAGTATCCTATTAAAAAGGTGAAGTTTTAAAGGCATTGTGTCCCATTATAAATTTGAAGTGATGAAATATAAAAGTAAATATTTTTGCCAGTCTAGTCTGCCCTTTACAGTCCTGCTTTCCTCTAGAGAGACAAAATCTGCTGGCTCTGGATTGGATCCATTTGCAATTGCCAACAGATTCTCTCTGATGAATCTTCAAGTGGTTGAGTCAGGTTGGACAGGCAAAATGTCCATCTGTACCATCCCTGATGGATGTAACAAAGCTTGGAATGCATTCACAGTACCAGAGCAGAAATCAAGGGAGCAGAGAAGTGGAAATGCTGATCTTTATTTTATTTTATTTTAGTCTTATTTTATTTTAATTTAATTTAATTTTCTACATTTCTCTACATGTAAACAGTGAAGTCTTTTTCAAAAGCCCAACAGACAGGATGCTTAGGGGAAAATTTTTCGAAGCAAGGGCAAGTGCGGGGTTTAATCGATCGGCTTCTGTTGATGTTTCTGAGAGTCATGCAGCTAAAACTCTGTATGCTGCTTTGAAAAGATACCCTCAAAATGTCACAAATCAGGTAGGCAGGCAGCTGTAGGTGATAACAATGGTACATCTCTTGTCTGTCTGTCTAATTTTAGGAAGATTACCTTAATCGCATCTAATGGCAATGTATTCCTGGACATAATATTTCTATCAAACTAATGCTGCTAGACTAACATTTCCTACAGCCGTGCTACATATTTTTAATTTTAATTAATATATTTTGTAGAAATGTTTTCTATTTCTCTCTTATTTTCCTCCTGAAGTAATATAATGTTTCTTCTATATCAAGAGCATAAACTCAGATCAGAATTCTCCAACTGAATGATTCAAAGTACTTTCCTTTAAAGATTTTATAAAGTACAAAGAAAGGCTTATTCAGGGAATGACATTATGGTCTGAAATAATTTGGGCTGAATTTGACCTTTGCTGTGCGTTCCCACTCAGCATGATCTATAAAAGCCATCTATGAGACTTCTATTTCTTCTCCATGGGATATGGAGGGGAGACAGAGCTCCTGCAGAGACAGCATATGAAGTCAAAGAACAATAGGAAGTGATTCCTTCTTGACTCAACCTAATCATGTATTAGTTCCTGTCTAGCATGATAAACAAGTCAGGAGGAAAATTATGGTATAGTTATACAATGAACTACTTGAATCAAATTCTGAGTAATCTTAAAGTAATAATGTCTTAGGTCTGACCAGTCTCCAGACAGAATCTTCTTCTTGTTGTAGGTCTTTGCTCTTAGCTTCAGATTGGTCATCATCTTGCTATCTACAAATGACTTCTTAGAACAAACTAAGGTCTGCTTTAAAATGTACTACAGTAAAAATCCATTAGGTACCACCTTACTAGTAACTGACTAAAGAAAATTATTTTAATGAAACCACTTCATTTATGATGTTGCCAGAAGTGTTCTCCAAGATGGAATCAAAAGGAAGAAAAGATGTAATGCCAAATCTACTGGCTCTATGCTACCCAAACCTTCCCTTTCTCTTTGGACAAATGCACTCTTTGTCCCAATTATAGCACTGTTTATTATAACTGATGGATATGTTGGATATGAACCACCACTTCTTATTCAAGCAGTGATCCTGCTGAGTTCAAAGCCTTCCAGCATTTCAACATGAGGTGTTTAGGGGTGTCTTTTCAAAGTAGCATATCGGTTTAGTCACATAGTTCCTGCTAACATCAAGGGAAGTTGGCTGGTTAAATCCCCATGCAAACTTCCTTTGAAAAAATTACCCCTAAAGCATCCCGTCTGCTGAGGTTTGAAAAGGGACTTCAATCAATATATTTGATAAATGAAATGCAAAGAAGATCCATTATTTGTACCCTGGATACTGTTGCTTAATAAAGGATGTAACACAGCGATGGTTAAAACATAAGGGTTCTTATTCTATTTAAATTAATCTTCAAATGTTTGTCTAAAATATTCATACCTTTCTCTTTACAAAACTGGACATAAAATTTCATTGGAAGAACTTTTGCCAGATGACCACTTATTAAAACCATTCCTCTAGTCAGAATGCTTGCATACATATATATGTTAGTGTGTGCAGGTGTCTGTGTGTACATATATATATGCACACAAAGTTTTTATCAGCTCTAAAGATTTTGAACCCTGGAATCAAAATTCCTCAGGTTTTTGGTGAGAGTCACCTCATCTAGTTCTAGATATTTAGAAGTTTATTGACTCATTTAAATTAGTGTCTCAGATTTCTCAGTATTTAATGGAGATGAAGCCTTAAGAATCCCCCCTGGTTTTTTTATATAAATGTTTTAGAATATTACTATGGATCCCTAGTCTAATATGGAGACAAATTTTTATAGACAATAACTTTGTGATTTAAGGTCAGAAGTAGTTATATAATTAACAGATATATTGTATCTTTTATAATCCACAGATAAGTGGAGGATGGGTTTGGAATGTGAAACCTACTTTTTAACAAAAAAGCCAAATGCTTTGGAAGTGTTATTCTTCTTTGAAAGTGTTATCCTACTACAAGTTTGACAATTTGTGTTTAAAAAAAAATTCCCCAAGAGCTAATGTTGTTCTTTTTCAGGCTAAATTGACCACAGTCAGAATATTTCTGTATGAAACATTTCTGTTGACACTTGTCTATGCTTGCCTTAGCTCTTATGAAGACTCTTGAATATTGTAATTCAGGTAGCTCAGCTGCCATTCACCAATAGGGTCCAAACATCATGGCTTAATTAAATGTCCCATGATGCAATCTACACTCTGGTTGCATCACCGCAATTATCACCAGAACATTGTTGCTGTGGTGCATGCTAGAGGACATCATTCAGCAAGGACACATCTGAAAGAGAGTGATGAGTTAGACCATCAGTTCTTAGGAATATGGGTTAATGCTAAGGAAAACTGACACAAAATATCTGATGAGGTTTTATACATGAAAACAAAATAGTGGGGGATGCCTGCAATTATTCATTTTGATTTAAAAATGTCATCAGGAAATATTTTGTTATTTCTGAGTTTAATGTTTTTACAGAATCTACCACTATTTCTACTTTTTGCCCTAATTTGGAATGAGAACAAGTCCTGATACTGGAAAACAAACTCACAGGACAGGAAATTCACATTTAGAGTGCTCACCTGTCTTTCTCTCAGCAATCCCGCATTTTTTCACTTAGAATACAGGTTCATTTTTAAATCTCTGTACCCTATGTGTTACGTGATGAGATATGACAGAAATTCCTTGTCTTGTTAGTGAGCTGTATGATGCTTCAATCTTATAGTTCCAAACAGACTAAGGCACAGATTCATACTGTAGTAGGAAACTTAGCATTCAAATTACCTGGGGCTCTCATTATATTTAAGGAAGAGTGAGTAGTACTTTGAAAGAATAACTTTTATAGTAAAATAAATATTATCTGGCTTTATAAGTTCAAATTGAAGGTGTCTACATATTAGCCAGATCAGGCTGTTTTTATAATCAGTAGGAATCTGATCAACAGAGTTAATGGAGTTCAGAGTATGATACATCTAAGCAAATCTAGGTGTCTACTACGGCCTGAACCTCATCTGATGAAAAGGAAGAGGAAGATGAAGAGGAAAAAAAGAGAAAAAAAAGAAGAAAAAAGAAAAGAAAAAAGAAAAAAAGAAAAAGAAAGAAGAGAAAAGAGAAAAAAGAGAAGAAAGGAGAAGAAAAGAAAGGAAAAGAGAAGAGAAGAGAAGAGAAGAGAAGAGAAGAGAAGAGAAGAGAAGAGAAGAGAAGAGAAGAGAAGAGAAGAGAACCCTAGGGGATGTTTTCCCTAGTTTGACTGACAGGTCCCAAACTGTTTGATACTTAATTATTATTGTCATTACAAATGCCTCTCTCTAGTGGACAGCATGTTCAGCTACATAGAAGGAAACTCAGATTTGGCGATGGCAGCAATGACACCACAGGACTCATTCAGACCTTCTATGTTGCCTCTAGAAATTGCCATTAGTAATTGCTCAAAATCCTCACTCACATGGGGAGGTTGCTCACCACACTTGTGAGATCACATATATGTGTTCATGTGTGCATGAGGGTTTACCTCTGCCTGTACATTTAGCATACAGAAGAGACTTCCTGAAATGGTGTAGTACCTTCTTCACTAAACTAAGACTGTCAGGCCTTATTAATAAAAATTAATTGTGAAGCTTCCTCATTCCCGCAGGAGGGCTTCTAAGCACTCCATCAGAACCTGAAGTGGGAGCTGGGGTTGGAGCGGATCAGGAAGCGACATGACACTGCAGCAAATACTGCAACGTTTTGATGTGGTTTTGTATTTATTTCGTTGGCAGAGCCGATCGTTCCTAGCCCATGCTCTGCTTCTCCACCATGCCCACCCATCTTCCCCCCACTCCCTCACCTAGATTCTCATCTCTCCTTTTTTTTTCTCTCCTCTCCCAGTCTCCCTCATGCCAGAGACCTGTGCAATATCATTTTCCGCATAATGAAATCTAGAGTGACATTAATGTAAGTGTAATTTTATAGTGGGGAATGGGCCTAGCTGATCGTTTCTACCTGCTGTGTTTTGATGATAGACATTGGGATGTCACCATCTGTGTAATGAAATTTCACCTCCGTAATGGTTCAGATTATCAAACATTCTTCCAAGCTGTCTTGCAGAAATTTATTTATTTCCTCAATAAGGATGGCAAAGTTGCTCATCTCTGGGAAGCAGAAGGAGGATGGGAAGGGGGAAGGGCAGGTGGGGAGGAGAGGGCTGATCAATAGCCATGACCAGAAAAGATAATAAGAAAAAAAAAATCATCATGCCAGGGAAGAAAATGAGATTGTGCCACCTTTGTGTTCAGTGCTGTGTCCACGTTCTGTTATTCCCCCATCTCCCCTAACCAGAAAGAATAAGACGCCAAAGCCATATACCAAGAAGAATATTGGTGTGTTAAAGCAGCAAGTGAGGATTCTGGAAATTGTATGGCTATAGCATGTCTTTACTTCATTCATATTCAACTTCCCCTGGTATCAGTAAGAGCTCCATAGCATGACAGAGTCAAATCTGCCTCAAAGTGGACACTTCCTTCATTTTAAATGTCTGATGTGGTGATCAGGAAGCTGAGTGACTGACATTAAGGGGAATCTGAGACATACAAACAACGTCTCAGATAATGGTAAAAAGCATTTCTATATCTCTTACTGTTTGGGGCTCAAGAGTCTTGAAGATCACTTGGTCCTTCTTGGTATTTCTGTCCTGTCACATTTATATCTCTCCTTGAAAGGCTGTAAATTGTAGAGCTTCCCTTTTCCTCCCCATCCCCCATGAGAAAAATGTCTGGATTCAGTTTTCACCAGAACCAGCACTACTGTGTTTCACTATGGGGAACACTTTCTGCTTAGCAATGAATTACCTCTTTTTCATTTCCCTCTCACTTTTAATGTTCTGGCACCTCTGCAGAGAGGAAAACCCTAGGTTTGCAGAGAAAGCCACCCTGTCAGAGTCACAGCTGGAATAGGTGCTTCTTCTCTTTTTCATCTGAAGCTATATTTTATATAGCTATATTCTATATTTATCTAAAACTTCCAGGTGTCTCACAGTCCCAGCACATCAGATGCTTTTAAACACATGTAGTACCTTCAACTTTTATGCCAAACTCCAGAAATCCTACAAAACATGTACACTGTAGCTGCCTAGCACATACGTTTGAGAAACTCCAGAAATACTATGCATATGAATTGCTGCATTTTGACCCAGCAAATCTGAAATGCTTAGGGAGTCCTGGATGGATCAACTGTTCAGACACTTCCCAGAATGTAATATGCTTACTACATACGCACATACTGTCGTGGTTTAACCCCATTGTCAACTAAGCACCACACAGCTGCTCGCTCACCCTCCCACCCCGGTGGCATGGGGGAGAGAATTGGAAGGGCAGAAGTAAGAAAACTCATGAGTTGAGATAAGAACAGTTTAATAAAATAATAAGAATAACAACAACAATAATAAAAATAAATTGTAATGAAGAGGAAAACAACAAGAGAAAGAGGTAGAGAGGAACAAAACACGGGGAAAACAAGTGATGCAACCGCTCACCACCCGCCGACTGATGACCAGCCAGTCCCCAGGCAGCGATCACTGCCTTGTGACCAACTCCCCTCCAGTTTATATACTGAGCATGACATCATATGGTATGGAATATCCCTTTTGCCAGCTGGGGTCAGCTGTCTTGGTTGTGCCCCCTTCCAACTTCTTGTGCACCTGGCAGAGCATAGGAAGCTGAAAAGTCCTTGACTATGTAAATGCTATTTAGCAACAACTAAAACATCAGTGTGTTATCAACATTATTCTCATAAATCCAAAACACGGCACTACACCAGCTCTTAGGAAGAAAATTAACTCTATCCCAGCCAAAACCAGGGCACATACACATGTTATTTTTGCCTGGAAAACTGTGGATGCTTCTGTTTGTAAGAGATCATGCAAAAAGACACTAACCAAGTGAACTGTCCTTTTTCTAATAATTCACATCAAAACAGAAGGCATGTGTGCCCATGGGAGAAAAGAAACAAGGTCCCAAAGCCTCATATCTAGCCCCAGTGAACTGTGAGGGCTCACCAGTTTTCACAGATGAGTTTGGACTACAAGAAACTGGAAATTTACCAAAAAAAATAATTGCCACCTCTTCAGGTTGGGTGGAAAAATACTTCTCCAGGTTTCTTTGTTCTGTGCCCCTTCTTGGTGTTCACCAGGTGCTCTGTGGTGATGTTCACCGTTTTATGTTTGTCTGGTTCTTCTATTTTTGACACCCCAATGACCATATGGGTTTGACATTCAGAAACATGTGTCTGGAAAGTCAAGGCATTGACTGACCTCATCTGCCTTGTTACATTTTCTCTCACTTCCTCTAGTATAGGCCTTTTTTTCTACCAAGAAGTGAGAACCCCTCTTAGCTCCTACCTTGCTGTAAGGGTTACATAGGCCTGCAATTTTGTTTTCTTAGAAAAAAGATTTTAAAAGAAATAATAAAACCATTTTGTTCATTTTAACTGTAAAACATTTCTTCTGTCATGGTATAGTTAATATTTTATCCCAACCTTATGCAGAGCTGAAGTAATGGAAAAAATGCTTGAAGAGCTTTTTTTCCTCCCAGCAAATCTTGGCTTTAGAAGAATAATTACTCAATTGAAAGAAAAAGTTTACTAAATTGAATAATTCTTCCCCAGATATTTTCTCCTTCTCATGATTATTTTTTAACTAGTGTAGATAATGATATTATTAGCTAATTAGTGATAAATGTCAGTAATTTTATTTTACTGAGACCTTTTGAAGTCATGAGTATATTTACGTGAAATGCAGATTGTCTGAAAGCTAAGGAGGTATGAAATTCACTTCTGCTCCAGATGCCCTGCAATGAGTCAATGCAGTGCACAGACCCAACTTCCACAGGCAGAGATGGGACCAGCACCTCAGTGGGCTCCCAAGGGAGAAATGAATTTTTCCCTGTTTAGGACTAGATCATGATGGTTCTTGGCACATGGAGGAGAATTTTAGAACTTTAATCTCAGCTTCATCACTGGATCAGTTTGAGCAAGGAGCTTGAGCATTGAGTCAGTGAATCACTGCCAGTCCTAGACGCTTCAAATGGAAAAGGAAGTGACGCCATGGCTCCTTTTCTCATTTGTCACTGGAGCTGGCCAGGTATGGCAGAAGGGCACGCTTTAAAGTAATGACAGATATCACATGCTAGTTCCTCTCATGAAAGACTCTGTGTGTGTGTGTGTTTGTGTGTGTCCCTAAAAAAACCCACCCAAAAGCAACCCAAACAAACAATCACAAATACCTACTCTCTCGGTCATGTTCCTCTGGGGATTTTGACTTATCTTCTCCAACTTACTTTCAGCCCCCCAAATACTCCCACGTTTTGTAACTCAAACCAAGCCCTCAATGTGAGATTGCTCTGTTTCAGGACTTTGTTTTGCTTTTTTGAGAAGCAAACAATTATTCAATCTCTTGGTTCTTCCCATGGACATAAGACAGCAGATATGAGCTTTTGTAGTTCCCAAAGTCTTTGTCTTAAGAAGTGCCTGCTAATTTCCTTTCCCAGGAAAGCAAAAGATTGTTTTTCCTTGAATAAGTATTTTAGCTTTGTGTCTTATGTCTTTCTAAAATGAAAACACCAGTGGAAAAATACCATCTCCTCCAGTACTGGTGTACAGCAGGTACACTGAATGCAGCAAGGGTTTTTATGTCAGAGGGCTGTGTGGTTCAGCAGTGTGTAGTCTGCTTTTTGACAATGGCCCCATCCATGAAGACACACAATCGCCATTCAGCTCATCCGGGGGAACCTCAGCAATTCCTTCCTTGCTGCAAGCTCAGATGCATTCTCTCAGCAAGTACCATCAGGAGAAATCCATCATTCAGAATACTCAAGTAACCATTTATAGCAGTTTTCTACTCTCTGTCTTCTCAGGTTCTTGTTTTTGTTATTCCTATTGCATTAGCAGGAAATCTGTGCATATGCCAGCTTGAAAGACTGAGAAGAGACCTATCATGGATGGCTCGAGAGAGCCATATGCAACTTGAGAGCAACTGTCTCCCACCTTCAGCCCAAAGGGAGAAAACAGGGAATATATTAACTGTCAGCAACCTTTAACTAAAGGGTTCTGCATTTCTAATCAGAGTAGCCTGTAACAAATTGGGGAGTGTGTCCGTCTGTGTTTAATGCCTGTATTTTTTTGGTGCATAACTAGACTATAATAAAATAAAATATTTATAGGAAATAAATGAAGGGATATTTCCTGAGCAGCAATTTTTAAAGCTGTCACTAACTGTTGTAAATGCTTAGTGCTTCCTTCCAGAAATAAATTGAACCATATTAACCATGTATATCATTGTTTGAGTCATCAGCCTTTAAACCACAGATTTTCCAGAAGCTGAGAGAATAAACCAGGGAAACAACCATTGCATATTTGCCTGGTTGCTATTTTTTTTCCTTATGTATTTGTCTTTGACCACTGTCACCAGCAGAATATTAGGCTAGGTAGACCTTTGATCTGACCCTGCAAGGCAGATCTTATCATCCTGAATTATTATTACCGACATTGATTTACAGCGCTCTTGCTTTTATTATTTTATTATAAGTATTGTCCCCAGGCACGATGCAAACATACAGCCACAGTTCTAGTGAATTTATACTCTCCGTGGAAGTGTTGAGAAAACAGACAACATGAGTTAACATTTTCATCCCTTTGGTCATTTAATTGCTGTTGATAAAACACAGAGACCTGGCTACTACCATGCAAGGGAGCTACATTTTTATTTGCTACCTGAGGTTCACGGGCAGAGGTGTAACAGGACCGATGGAGAGTGACATTGCTGAGGTTTCTCTACAAGGCTCAGATTCACCCTGGATAGCTTTAAGTGGTTACCTGAGTCACACAATTTAGGAGACTACTCGCTTGACCTTCCCCTATAGGCAGGTGGAGACAGGTCAAGAATTAACACGTTTCTCAGGCATAGTGGGACACGCTTCTTTTTCTGACAGATTATAGGGCAATTTAGGATGATTGCACTCCTCCTAATTTGGATGCCTCAGTTATTACTTAGTGGGATGAATGCGGGAGTCTTTAGAAGTGCAGAGGTTGCTATATGAATTTGCAGAATGGAAACAGCTAACCCAGAGATGGTTCTGGAGCAAAACTACAATAACATAAGAATGAATCACACTTTTTACTCTCTTTGAAAGAACAAAGCTAACCTAGTGTTTAATATAAAAACAAAACAAAGAAGTTTTATAAAAACTTGAGATTATTTTTGTTTATTCAGTGGGTTGTTGGTTGTTGTTTTCGTACCACAATTATAAAATTATATCTTGTTGATGTTTTAAAAGTGTTTTTTCAAGGTATAATAATGATAATAATGAAATAAAATATAGAACACTTGTTGGGTTTTGCTTTCATGACAAATAGGCGCTGACAAATCCATGCCACATTACCATCCTTGATTGCTCTGATGGAACTCATTTTCATCTCCTGTTCCTCTAATTACATGAAAATTGCATACTTTTTATGCATGACATTTTCTGCAGCTTTAGAAAAAGGTTGTGAAGGGGAAAAAAAAACATTTATCAGTTTCTTTCCCCCACTCATAAAGGCTATATGTCATCTACCCAGCAATCAATCCAGCTTTAAGTGCTAGTTTTCTGTGCTATTGTTATAACCAGAAAAGGAAGTATATGAAAAAATATGGTTTTAGGTGTGTTTTTTCCCCCTTATCTCTTAAGAAAGGAGATTTAGAGTGGTCTTGTCATTGGTCTGTTATTCTTTTTCCAGCCCTACCTTTCCTAATTTCAGATTTCAAAGCATGGATGAATGATACAACACCTGACTAAGTAGAAAAGACTAACTTTGAACAATAGCACCTCTTAAGCTATTCCCCATTCCTCAGGTTTTGTTGAAGATTTATTTTAATAGTCAGATGAGAGAAGTGAAAATCACCATCATTGCTGCAGAGGCATTAAAAAGTAAATGGACAGTACTAATAAATTACAAGTACAAGGATAAATTAGATGCCACATACATGGTTTTTAGTTATTTGTTTGCTTTCGTGATGGAAAATGGAGAGGCAGAGGGGAAATAAAAGTTGATGCTATTAGTCTGTATTTAACTGTAATGGGTTTGCATCAGGTGGGTGCATTTCCAGCCACTTGTAAGTCCCTCCGGAGGTTTGTTGAAAATCGTCATAGAACTCCAGCAGCAATCAGCCCTTGAGCTTTGAAGACACATGTGTTTCAGGATGTTGCTGTTGTTTTGGGGTTTATTTCTAAGTTACTCATTACTCCTGCTAATTCTTATAAGTCAGAAATTTGTATCAGCAAGGAAAATTAATACAATTAAATTAAACAAAATGTTCAAGCCCCTTTCATAAATAGAGACTAACTGGGACCTTGGATATCCAGAAGACACTCAGTTCAGTCATAGGTTAAAGTTAAGAATCTCACTAGAATAAATAGAATAAACAATTACTGGGTACTGGAAAGTAAGTGTTGAAACTCCTGTTTCCAACTTCAGTTGATTCAATTCTTAAGTCAACTGCAGAAACAAAGTCTTTCCAGCCGGAATGAAGTAAAGGTGTGTGATCTGCCATGATGCCAATGCTGCAGATAGCAAAAACACGTGGATTCATCCTGGCACTTTGATACGTCTAGTGACTGCCCTGCAACATCACATAGAAAACACTCTTGTGCTTGGGAATACCTCACTCAGGAAACCCACTGTCCTTTTTCAAGCTTCACATTCAAGAAAGTACAAGTCTTTTGAACTTTAGAAATAAAACTCAGTTCTGTAGATTTTTTTAAGAGTTAAAATGAAAAGGTGATCTTGATGAGAAGAGCGCAGAGAAGAAAGAGTTTCCTGCAGCATTCACAGCACAATAGCAAGTCAGAAAAAGAAGCTGGCAAGACACATCCTGAAGAAAGAGTGCCATGCTATGAGCTCGTTCTGGTCTGATCTACATGCAGTTTATTTCCAACATAAAACATTCACAAATAAATAAAGCACCAATCTGTCCCTCTTAAATATCCGCTCACATTACTGTGAGACTTCTTTCCCCTTTTCCTCAGATTTGTTTATTACACCCACTGTTTACATCATTTATTAAATTAACCCCCAATCTAGTTCTTAAAAACCTGTATAACCTTGAGTAAAGTTATCACAGACAACTAATCCAACTTCACTTCAGTCCCTGCAATGCTTTTATCTTTGTAATTTGTTCTGGTGCTGGGGATGAATAAAAAAGGAGCTTTACTAATCACCTGAGAAAAGTTATGCATATTGTGTGTGTGCAAAACTGGTAACTAAATTTTGCATACTCTTCAGAATGGGGACTGTCTCTAGCCAGGGATGAAATTTTTTGATAGAATTATTGTACTCATTTTACCAGAGTCAAGATTTAATTCTGTGTTTTGTGGCTTGCATAATGTTTAGTTCACTGGGGCCCCTACACACTGGTAAAATATTGTCAATTAATAATAATGAATTTGTTTATTTTCTTTTTCTGAAGCCATGAAATGGAACCTTTAAATAATTAACCTCTACTCTGTTTTTTAGAAAAGTCTGTATTTTCTATGTGTTTTTAATAATGACAGTAAGAGAATTAACTATAAATTAATACATTTCAGAATGAAAGTATCAATGAGGTTTATTTAGCTTTATAAAGACAAAATCGTGCTTCTTATATGTATTTTCATATTATTAAAGACCTAGGTATTGATACACAGGCTTTCTAGGTTCATAATGACAATTTTTCAGATAGTGGTGCAAAATTTTCTTTGAGGAATATTTTCATGAAGATGTCCATATTTAAGTTGTTATTTGTTTGCAGTCTTTTTTATACCAGGACATATGGATGACCACTAAACATTGACAAAAATGTTCAATGATCCCAGAGTTTCACAAGTTAGATATAAATGCATGCATGTTTCAAAATTCATACCCCAAAAATGCCTGATACAATAGCTTCTCCTTATTAATCTCTGGAAACAATAAACGAATAAGTTTTTCAATGACAACAACAGGATGTGGCTTTGCGAATGAAGATTATGACAGTGAAATGTTTTATTTTCAGTGAAACAGAAGCAATGTTGTTTCTGTTCCCAGCAGTAATGGTTTGTTTGACCTCTGATGAGTTCTACTGTGTTTCTGTGCCTTAGGATTCCCACCTGTAAAGTCAAGTTCAAAGTTCTTGGAGAGTAGACATGCAAATGGTTATCTCTCCAATGAGCAAGAAATCTAGTTATTTCTGAAGTATCATATAAAACAATTTTGTTCTTAAACTTTTTCAGAAATTTAAATAATACATAATTGCAAGTATTAAATGTGAGGGAACGAGGTTTTTAATGCTTTGTAGCAATGCCACATCCCCCTGCCCTAAGAATGTCAATCCTGTATTGTGAACTGCTATAATCCAGAAACTTCCTTTGGGGGTACACTGGTGGATTTTTTAGTTCTTGCGGAAGGAAAGGTGAGTAGTTTCTTCCATGTTGAAGAAAATGTAAAGCCTGATGAGCTGGATTAGGTACATATCATTTGACTGAGTTGAAAGAACATATACAATTGTGCAATTAAAGAGATTTAGCAAGAGATTCATAGGGGGTGTAATTAGGAATGATGGGATGAAATCAAGGAAGCAAAAATGTGTTAAAATATTACAGCATGCACCTCACTGTGAGATCTATTAGATTATGGAAATATTTATTGCTGGAATGGATAAACGTCTGGGTCTACCAAGCAATGAATAATGAGGTCTCTGCTGAGCCTGAACATTGGGTGTGAGCAATATGACCTGAGAGCTCTTTTCTGATTCTCCATCTGTACAGTCTCCTTGGCAAGCAATGAGATCCTGCAAGGGCCAGACATCTACAATAGAAGAAAAAAGAAAAGCCTAACTATGTTTTTTCTTTTAAAAGACTTAAGGAATTGCAGAGGCATAGCCAATGGCCAAGAAAACTGAAATAAACTACTGAAACATAACTTGGTATAGAAATATACTTCAGAGCAAGCATTTTGTGAGTATCTAAAAAATGGGTAATTATAAGTGATAGAGCTTGATTAGAAGATCCAACATCTTCTGCACATCCCCTTAAAACAAAGGAGTAAAGACTGCTCTCACACCTCTATCTAATTCTGTAACATTGATTTTTCATTCAATTTTCTGTAATAATTAATGAATTACTTTTTTATCAAAAAGTCAATATTTGTCATTCATAAAAAATTACTAACCGTTCCAGTGAAAAATAAAATTATATACCTTCTGCTGAGGAAATTAAATAGAAAGGTAACTCATAAGGTATCATTGAAGCTGATGATAGTTTTAGTCTCCATCATCATCATTATAATATTCAAGATAATAAAGTAATAAAAACATTAATAAATTGATTTTTCATTGTGTTTTACAGTAGTATGGAATTAGAGGAGCTTTAGAGAATCCTTTTTAGAGATGTAAAATGTAATTTCAAGCCTAGATTTTGAACCCAAGCATGCAGGGAAAACTTATCTTCAGAGTAGATCTCAGCTTTGTTATAGGATCAGATTACTTCTGAGGCAGGGTCAGCATATATTATGAGCAATGAGGAGTGAGGCATGGGATGGCATATTCCAGAAAGTTGGTTCTGTCTTTTGATAGTACTGCCCTGCTCCAGTAGAACTGTTCTGTACGGTTGTTTATATACATTTTGTATAGAGAATCAGTGAACAGCTTCTACAGAAAAATAATTGAAGTTGCCATTGCAACAACAGAAAACTGCCCATTTCATGCTTTGCCTCAGTCCTGGCTTTCATTGAGGGCAATAGCAGACAAAGGCACACCAAGCCTTGCAAGATCACCCTTTTAGAGAAATTAAAGACTAAGGAGAACCTTTCTAAATCTGCAAACATAAGTCAAATACCCACATTAAAAATTAACCATCTAACTTGAGAGACTGAAAATCTGTTTCTCCTGCATTAGCTGGTATGCTTGAGCTTTTCTGCCATGCTGTTTTATTAACAATAAGTAAGGTGGAAAGCAGGCCTAAGTGTAANCTTCTTGGCCACCTGGGCACGCTGCCGGCTCATGTTCAGCCGCTGTCGACCAGCACCCCCAGGTCCTTCTCCTCTGGGCACTTTCCAGCCACTCTTCCCCAAGCCTGTAGCGTTGCCTGGGGTTGTTGTGGCCGAAGTGCAGGACCTGGCACTTGGCCTTGTTGTGACATCAAAGTAGGGTACTCCTGTAACTGAGATGTTTTACTTCGTTCCAGTCATCCAGCAATTTTCAACCTCACAGCAGATAATGCCATAAGCATGTAATTGTTGATAATTTGGTTAAGAAGAATCTTTATTATGGCTAGGGGTGGTTTTATTAGAAATGTCTTTTAGAAAAATGGAGATGCCATTACTTAGAAATGTAGCTCTGAGTATCATCTTTTTTGGGAAAGTCAGTGAAAAAAGTTAAATAGTCCAATAGGCCAACCCCCACCTGCACATTAATCAAGACATCAGCTGACACTTAGTTATTCTCCAAGTTTTTACTCTTTTTGCCTCACCTAAAATACTCTGCTCTTACTCTAGTGCATACAGTGTCATCAAATTAAAAAGACTCATTATTTGTCTTTGCTTATTGTAAGAACCTACCATGTTATGTTTCAGGGTGGCTTTAGACTGAGGTGGCTATATACTAAAAAGGTAACAGTATGAAAAGAAAGTATTGCTCAATTTGCAGGTATATGAAAGAATGAGAATTGATGTCTGAGTCCTAACTCATCTCAAAAGGCCTGAAGTGAAGTTACTTGTCCTGACTCTCCATATGGCTGAAAGACTATTTAAGGTTTTTTTTTTTTTTTGTTATATATTTTATGCTTACAGCATTGGCAGTAAATAAACACACTGAAGAAGAAAACACTACTTAACGAGGAGTAGATGAGATTGAATGTGACTGTTCCAGACCTGTACAAGAGGCACTGGTCCATTAAATGAATGTGTAGAGCTACTTCTTAATGTGTTAGCCAAGTAATCAATTTCTGAAAATACCAAATAATTTAAAAATAGCCATGTCTGACCTGAACCAGTACTGGCATCAGACCAGGCATTTCTCAGGTACCTACATCTTCCCTTAATCAATCAGTTCTGACATTTTTCCTTTTTTCCTTTTATTCCTCTCTTTCTCTCTCTCTCTCTCTCTTTTAAACCTCCTTTTGTAGAATTAAGTGGTCAGCCAACCTCCATAGATAAAATTTGTAAGCTTCTTTTAATATTCCATTAGCTTCGTAGCCCATTAACACGTTGGAGTGGTTGTAAAGGGAGAATCAATACAGCAGATACAGCACAACTCTGGAAACTAGGACCCTGGGGGCTTGCTCATGGTGTTGGCATCACTTTGCTTTACAACCTTGAGACAGCCACTTAACCTCTTGGTGCCTGAGTTTATTCAACTGTAAGCAAATGTAACAGCATTTGCATACTGCATAAAGGTCTTGAGAAATGTAATTTGTAAACCTTAGGCAATGCACATCCATTCATGCCTACTCAGATTTGTAATTCCCTTACAGGAGTCAAGTAAAAATCTGAGGTCACATTAGAAAGTATTGCTTTTAATATTTGCTATCTATCTGCTTTGAGATCTTTGAATAAAACAGGTTTTGTCAGGGCCAAGTGTTGAATCCAGAGAAGAAAGACTGAGATTTTGTTCTTCTGTTATAAAGGATCCATAACCGAATGAGAAAAAAAAAAGAAAATTACAAAGAGTGGTAGAAAAGATATATATCTTTTTGGATTATGTTTATTTACATGGTAGAATTCATAGTCACTGGAAGTTTCTAAGACAAGATTTTATACAGCTACAGAAAACAAGTAGATATGTATATACACATCATAAATATCCCTTGTTATCCTAAGCAAGTAACAGCAATAAAAATTTGGAAGGGATCTGAAGATTCATATATTCAGGGAGTAAGCTAGTCTCTAACATTAGTGATCACAATGTAGGCAAGCGACAATGTGGAAAAATGTTCCATCAAATAAAAAACACGGGTTTTGAGGGATTTATGGGTCTTAGCCAATATAATAATTACTGTGTTATTAGCACGCTCTAATCTATGCTTATATTGAAAATGCAGATGAGCCCCATTAGGTTCAACCTGAATCATTTGCAGGACTGTGTGCTGGAAGGGATNCCAGCTGAAACCAGGACATGGTTTTATACACTTCCATAATCTTTAAACATTTTCTCATCAGTGGTTCAAATATATAATCCTCGTTCAGCAGGCTTATGAGAAAACAAGCAAGGCAACTAACAGGGTTTTTTTTTGTAATTCACATCTCTAAAAGAAAGAATAATTCACTTCTGTTCAAATGTGCTAAAAACGTTAAAGTCAAAGGACTGTAAGATTTTACTCTGAGAAATATTTGAAGGATTTCAATAGGAGGAAGATGACAGCCAGGAAACTGAGACCTAAGAGAGCTTTTCTTGAAGGGTATATCTATAAACTCATGTTATTTCATGTAATTAAGCTCAGACTCTCCCATTGCAAAACTTTATACCTCTTGCTTTCTGTTGTATCTGGACAACTGACATGAACCTTGCTTGTATCTAGCAGAGAAAGATAAACATATGAGAAGGACCAGTTAAGAAATGGACTCTTTCTGCACAGATGCTGTAGCCTGAACTGTCTAAAACCATATGAAGAGGGAATGCTGAGCCCACACTCGGACATAGCGGACAAAGACTTTGTGGATGTATAACTGAAGAGAGTGAACATGGACTAGGAGATCAGTTGACTGAGGAATTGTGACTGTAACAGTTATTCAGTGGCTTATGGTTGCCAGCTGCTTCTCTCTTAGGTCAGATTAGCTATTTTTGATATGAGTGAAATTTATTGAGTGAAGATACACTTTTTTTTTTTTTTTAATTCTAGCAATTTCTTTCTGTTTCTGTCTACGGCTGCCCAATACTTCCATTTTGAAGGGGGCTGAGAGTTTGTGCTCTGCCATATCCATTATTTTTCACTTTGTTGGTTGCTAAGCAGTCCCTTGTTGCTAAGTAGGGTATGAGCACTTAATTTACTACATTCTTTTTTCTCGTACCAGATTTTAGAAATTGCAGATCCTGTTTAATCAATGTGTAAATGCATGCTTTTGATGTATTTTTCCTAAGAGCAATATTTTGATCATTCTTAATGATACTTAATGAAGTCACCGCATGATTTCTGATTGTACCTAATTGAAGCTTGTGACTCGCATTTCAATGCTATCATCTTACAGTTTTATTTCTATCAGATGAAACTTTACAAGGACCCAAATAAATTAGGAAATATACTGAATTGATGCATTTCTTGGAATAAAGTTGCTTGGAAAAATATATATAATTTTTCAAATTAATTGTAGGGTAAAAGGTATCTCTTATATTACAAATCCGAGGTAGAAGAGGCACAAGAAATTGAGATGACAAGAAGGCTGTTTTATTATTGTGTAGTGTTGGATTACATAAAATGAACTAAAACTGTCAAACGAGTTCCTTAGGAATAGATACCCATATTTAGCTATTAGAACAGTTAATTACTTATAATTTTAAACAAAATCTTCTTTTTAATGCTGACAATAGATGGGCATTGTACAGGCACAAATATCAAGACAGATTCTGCCCTAAATCCCTTGTAAAGTAAATTACAGTTTCTGCAAATATTTACTCCTAAAAAGCAGTCACATAATCTGGGTAAAACCACCAGATCTATTTATCTGAAAAGATTTTGGGGATCTTCCTCATGTGGTGAGTTGGGTGCCCAGTTTAACACTGGTCAGGAGGGCAAAAGAATACTGTTGGTCTAATTAAGAAAATTAAAATCGTACAAGTCCCCTGCCAAACTTATAGAAATGCAAAGTCTGATGTTTACCAGCAGAGCAAGGTCCTGGAAATACCTTCCCACAGGAGAAGAGAAGAAAGGTCAACCAAAGGGCCATGGTTAATATTCCAGTGCTCTTTGCCATGTTCCTGTTACAAAGCTAATTGTCACTCTTAAGAAAATTCAAATGGTACATGGTATTACCTTCAACTCTTCTGATTTGTATCTGTATCTGGGAGAGCCCATGTGAGATAATTTATACTTTCTTGTCTACAAATAAACCGCAAGTATTGGCTTCAAGTGGGAATAAACAGTTTAATGCCTTCATCTCTATTACCTCAGTGATCAAAAGGTCTGTAGTGAAACTCTTTCTCCTTACCTCCATATCATCACTATATCTACATCTATTCATTCATGTTCCTGTTATTTGTAAAAAGAAAAAAAAAAAAAGAAGAAATTAATTAAATTGTAAGTGCTAATATGTCAGGATCATTTTTACATGTTTTTTAAGAGATAGTCTTTGGCAACGGAGTTTACAGGTTACCTGAGACAGCCTGGAGAATAAATAAAATGTTCTAGGTAAGGAAAAGCATTGTAAAGTTTTTTAACAAAGGTGCTGTCTGCTGTATAAGAGAAAGTGGTAAAAAGAGAGCAGTTAAATATATGGATGCTCTTAAATCCCGTAAGTGACTTCTGACTCACAGTCCAAGTCAATGGACTTGCAAAGTTACTTATGATCTAGCCATGTGGCAAATCTCAGCATTGAATAACACCTCATTTTAAGTGCTCTGTTGGCAGAAAGTCAGAGCTGTTAGTTGGGTTGTGAGAGTGTTGATGTAAGGCATGGAGAGAGTTGACTTAAGAATATGGTATTTAAAAAACATCAGCAGTCAAGAGAAGCTGCTGCCTGCTAACTTCATAGTCACAGCATGCTTGTGGGTCAGCTTAATGAAGCAGAAACTGGAAGATTGTTGCAGGAAATTTCTAGATCTTTCTTCTTGTTCAATTTCTAAAAAAAATATTTTTTGGTTACGACATGGAATAACATCAATGGAAGAGATAGAAGATATCTACATCAGGCTATATGCTAACGTAAAGATACAAAGTGGAATGGGTGTCCTTGTCCATCCAGACCCATCTCTGCTGCCATTGGCACAATGGCATATAGCCATTGCTGTAAACTTAGAGCAATCATTTTAAAACCAGTTATTATTTTTCCCTCACTGTTATAGGAGTGGTTCTCCAGAAAGGTTTCTAGACCCCAGTGGATAAAAGTCTATTAACAGACTGAATATAATTTATTCATGGTCATTTATACTGATTTATTCTGTGTTAAAATTACCTGTAGCTCAAGTAGCTGCTTTTCCTCTCTCCCTCCCTATTCCATATCAGCTTTAATTTTGCTTGCTTCAACAAGAGAAATTCCTTCAGTCTTTTCTCAAAAGATGGATGCTCCTTTTTTTCTGACCATTCTAGCAATACTGTAAGCTTGCTCAAGGTAGAGGATCAAATTACTTTTAAATTAATCATACACACTCTGAACGGTAAAATTTGGATGTGACAGAAGTTCAGTTTAAGCAGTGAGGAGGACATAAACAAGCTCTTAGTTCTATTTGTGCATATGCAAGGTAATACTACAGAACTCAGCTGAGTTACTTTGAATTCACAGTGCACTTGAGAATACGACTAGTTGTTGGCATTGCCCCTATCCTGGCCAAAGAGCATTCCTCAACTCTAATGCCTGTGATTCTAAAATATTAACTCCATAATAATTCTCCATCCACCCTCCTCCATATTACAGTCAAATGAGGAAAAACAATTAAAGACTGGGTTCCTGCTAGTACTATCATTCCAAACATTTTCAAATCACTGCCTAATCAGCTCTCTCCTTGTTTCAGATTGTCAAACTCCTAAGCAAGCTATTACTCTTCCTTAACAATACTAATGTTGCTTTCCAGATATACAGCATCAGCAAAAGCCTTGGATGATGTGAATCATTTGTTCTAAGACATGCATGGGCAGAATGTGAATAGAAGACTAAAGTGTTTTCATGCTGCCCATCAGAAAATCAAATGATGTTAAAAAAAAAAAAAAGAAGAAAAAAAAAAGAATGAGAAATAGAAGGAAATACAAAATCTATGGTACAGACCAATGTATTTACTACTCTGTGGATCCATCAACCAAAGTTTGGAGGGCTTTCAGATAGGAAAGAAGGAATTAAGTAGGAGAGCAGAAAGACTCTTTCCTGCCTGATCCTGAAATATTTCCATCTTCTCNCATGAGGACTTTTGCATTGTCTAAATGTGGACAGCACTGGGGTAGAAAATTCCAAAAAGAAACCCTCATGACTGTTAGAAAATGATTATGGTAATTGAATAAGTTACACAGTTGTCTTATAATTGTAATATGGCAAGGAACTGGCTAGTTTACACACTATTGATTTGAAGTAAAATTGCTTAATACTGATAACTCTTAGTCTGATATCTCTGAATCTTGAATTAAATTATCCTACTTTTCTGTTCTCAGGCCATTGTGATATATGACATGGAAAAGATAAAAGAAGCTAGTTCAAATAAGGATTTACCTAATCAGATATGTTATAAACAACTTTATCTGAACTACTCATTACAAAACATCCCTGTATAATCAATGGAGAGAAATAGCCACAGCTCAGACAAAATTTCGCTATTCTAAAGCAGGTCTCTAAAAAAAGGTGATAGGTGAGAATTCATTCCAAAGGTGTTTAGAACAAGGAGATGAGCTTCAGATTTCTACACTGTAGACATATAAAGTAAGGAAAGATAAATCCTTCTCTGAGTGTCATTCCTAGGTAATTTACCAATAAAGTTTTTCCTCTACTGTGTGAAGACTCCAACAAAAAAAGAGAATATGGATGAACTACTATAATGTCTTTTACAGAAATAAACATATCTTGAGGCTTATTAGATGTATCTAATATATGGATGAAATCAAGAGTCATTGATAAAATCAGAGGGAGACAGAGGTGGGTGAAGAAATTGGGTAAGATCAGTTAATGCATTGCCTAGCTATATCTATGGCGAATAGTTATTTTATGTCAAATATAAAAAATTACTTTGGTTATTCAACCAGGTATTCTAATATCTGATTCAAATAAAGATCCTTACACCATGGTGAGGGGATCAATTTTTAATGACAGATTTGATCTAAGATCTTGGACTAAGAAAAATATGCAAAGAAAATTTATGTTACTATATGACAGTCTGCAGTAAATTTTAGGTTAAAATATCCACATTAAAAAAAAAAAAAATCCACACAAAAAAAACCCAAACCAAAAGTATTCATAAAAGCACAAGATATTGCTTAGCAAGCACTAAGGTGAGATCTACCACATATGGAGCCTTAAAAGCCGTATTAACTGTAAAGTTCTTTGCTGTCTATGCTTGTTCAGGCTTCTGTAAATATGTAGTTCACAATGAATATGACATTTGCTAAAAGCTAAACACAAGTATATTCAAAGTAATCTTAATACTCTTATTATATCCTATCATTATCATTAGTAAAGTGACACTTGATATTGCCCATAGGGCCTGATGCAAGGACAATGGAGAGAGGAGAAAATTCGTCTTACCAAACTCCCATTTTACAAAGTGTGTCTGAGATATTTCCCTAACTAATGAAAAGTGTTAAGCATTTTAGTGCATTGTTTATCTGATCTCAGGCATTTCCTTGAAGATAAGATTATATAAATTATTATCTAAATTTACCTATTTCTTTTCAGTAAGAATAAGGAAAATCTAGACAGCTTTCAGTGAGATAGATAATGCATATAACTGGTCAGATAAATTTCACTCCTTAACAAAAAACAGATTTAGCGAAGCACCTAAAATGTGTTAAAATTCCACCACTCAAATAGTCATCAATAGGAACATGGATATTAAATACACATATATGATTCATATCAAAGTGGAGATGCTCCAGACACTTTCCAGCATAACCAAAAGAGTAGTAGGTGTAAACATATATTTTTA
>VZTQ01009762.1:31720-54769 GCA_013400755.1 Pelecanoides urinatrix | reverse complement strand
CCTCCTCCCGTGCCTCCTCCCCCGCTGCCGAGGCCGCCGCCACCTCCGCCTCCCCCTCGGGTGCCAGCCTCTTCCCAGAACCCCCCCGGACCCGCACTCGCTCCCGCTCCGGCTTCCCCGGACTCGCCATGAGCGGCGGCGCCGCTCGCTTACCGCCGCCCCCCGCCCTTTGCCCGCCGCCGCCGCCGCCCCACCACGGGCCAAGCTTGCCCGAGCCGGGAGCGCGCAGCCAGGGCCGGGGTAGCCCCGCCGGCCACGGCGCACCCCGCGCCGCCCCGGGCGCCAGAGGCTCGCCGCCAGGTGAGCGGGAAAGGGGCCCCGGGGGAGGGGGAGTAGCTCCGGGCGTCCCACCCCCGCCCGGCAGCACAGCCCGGCCAGAGGGCCTCGAAGTTGTCTTCCGCAGCGCTCGGAGTCGCAGCCGCCCCGGGGAGTCCTTCGCCGGGTGGGGCTGGTGGGACGAGGCGGAGGAAAAACTCCCGCCGGTCACAGCACAGTGAGGCAAGTCGCGGCGGCTGCCGAGAGTCCGCCCGGCCAGCCGCGGGGTGCCCGGCTCGGCCATGGCTTTTTCTCCGCCGGTCGGGATGCGGCGTTGTGAAGCGCGGGCGGCCCACGGGGATGGGGCTGGGGGTGTCGCCTCCGGTCGTCGTACCGCTGCCAGCGCTACCCGGCCCTGCGCTCCTGTCTGTGGGCCGCGGGTGCAGCCGGAGGGGTTGCGCTGCGCTGGGCGTCGGTGCTTGCTCGCCCTCGCAGCGGCAGTGGCCGCGTCTCATGCGAGGCTTTGGTGTGCCCTCGGCAGCGACAGGGCCTGGCCGGCCCTGCCCGCCCTCCCTCCTACGTACAGCGGCCGCCGGTCTTCAGCCTACTCCCGGGCTCCGCGGCGCGCCCGCTGTGCCAGTGCTCCTGAAGGGTTTTGCGTGGGGATGTGTCCGTGTCCCTGATTCAGGCGCTGCCCCTCGCAGCGCGCTGCTGGTATCAGTGGAAATTGGCGGTTTACCGTGGCGGGTCACCTTAAGTCCCTGCGTGTAGCTTCAAAAAGCTTTGAAAGTCAGGCTGCTTCTGTGGGAACCCAGGTGGAATGCCTTCGGGGCCCTCCACGGCTGTCCCTTAAACGTTTTGTTGAGTTTCCTGTTAGAAACAGCCAGCAGCAGGGTCTTTCTTCGGAAGTGGTTTTGGGCATGTGGTTCACTAGTCCTGGAGCTACAATGTTTTCAGGACTGAGGTCCCAAGATCTGGGTTGATGTGCTTATTGTCCAGCACCCGAGCTGCTTCCAGGACTGCAGTGGAGTTTCCCACGTGCTGAAATGCGTGTCTGTGTGGTTTCAGGACTGGGGCCTTAGATGTTTTCTTAAGCTGTTGTTTGTACCTGGCAGCAAGAATGAAACTGTTTATGTATATATAAAGTTAGTAATTAGGAAGTGGTATGGGAGAATGGCAGAAAACAAGACATCATTCTTTCGGCCTAGAGGGTGAAGAAATGAGATACCTAATTAGTCTTTTCTTAGAACGTATTTTAAGTGGTGCTCAACATGGATGATTTACAGGAGTCTGCAGTATGGTTGTTTATACTGTTAGAAATATTGCTCTGAAATGAACTAGGTTTTATAGATACGTTCCTCCTGAAGTTTGTGGTTGACAGCATGATACATAAAGGATTACCATGCAGAAAGTTGAGGAAGAACTTGAATTTTTACCTTTGAATTGTATTGCATAGTTCAAAAATAGCTTTTTCTATGTGCTGAGACCACACAGCACATGGGGAAGATCAGTCTCTCCTGTCTAGCTATTTGGGCCTTCCAAATAAATCATACAGTATAGGTGATCTGGAAGTGGAGGTTTTACCTGATGAAACTCTATTTCAACTTCCTGTTTTAAAATTGCGTGGACATTCTTGGTGTAGGTGATAACCTTATCTTAAAGCCTGATCTCAAAACCTCTCCTAACCTTCCCATGCTCTTAGTAATCCAAATTAACCTAGTATGCTACTATTGGGAGATAAAAGCTTTTGTATTTTCCATGATTTGCAAAATCTTGGTGGAGAAAAGAACTATAGCTCTGATCATATAATGAATTCATCACAGGCCTACTGTACCTTACTGTTGGATTAGGGAATGCTGACCTTTTTCTTCTCCAAAAAGGGAAGGGGCTTTTTGGGTTTGTCCTGAAGATTTGGTTTTCACTAGCACAGATCCTGTGCTTAAAAATTCTGTGCTTAAGAGTAACTGGAATAGTCAGAACCAGTTTGCTCAGAAGAGCTCTTGCAGATGCCCAAGTTAAATGATTAAGTTTTACAATATACTTAAGTCACAATAGCAGGTGAATGTTTGTGTTAGTTGTGATCTCAAAAATACATAAAATGTTTTCATATAGTATGAACTCTGATTCATCTTCTAATTTTGAGATAATGTCATAATTCACAGACAAATCCAGGAGATTCCTAGGTTGGGGATGAGAAATGTATTTTTTTGCTCCAAAGGGAAAGACTGTTATTCTGACTTTGTGAAAATCTTCCTGTTTCATTCAAATATTTGCCACCAGAGGAAAAAATGATGCACCGTCCTCTGGCATCAGGGCCAAACTTGGATTGTTTTTTTGAGCATCCTTTTAGTTGTGCTCTTGAAAGCAGTAGTCTTCTATTGGTGGTCCTAATATACTAACTTCTGATAAAAAACTGTATTATGATCTGGTCTTCAAACAGAGGTGGGTGAAATTACTGTAGTTTACAAGCAAGGTTGCGAGAATGTTTACTATTTCTTTTCCCCCAGCAGAAAAACGTTTAGCATGGCTGGTTCTTTTTTGTTGTTGTTTCTTTTGTATTTTTCTCCTGTGTGTCAACAGAAGGGAAAGTCTCTATTCGTGCCTGTCAAATTAGTGGAAGAATATTGGACTAGAAAATGTTCAGACTGCACTGAAGAGCTGATTCTTTGTTTCATTCAGGAAATTGATCTTGATCTTAAAAGGCACTTCACCTTCCATAAAGGACTTTGACTCTGCTGGGGTACATGCATCTTAGTGAAACACAGAGGCCCACCTAGAGGCAAGGTTGTCAGCTAGGAAGAGAAAAGTGTGTCTGTAGTGGAAATTCTTTGACCTTCGCAACTTCAATTTTTTGGTAAGGTCTATATTAACATTCTCAGGTTTGGCAGCATTTGGAAAGGAAAAATGGCTTTTGAAAGTTATGGTGTACTTAAGGTACTGGTGTGATTCTATAGCTGGTGAAAGCAGCTTTTCTCTTAAACACCTTTGTTATGCATATCAGCCTTTTGGATGTCATCTGGTAAACTTTGCTAAAATTAATTAATATTGCTTACCCTCCTTATGTTGCAAAGTCTTTAGTTAGAATAACTTTAAAACTAAAATTATTGTTTAAGATGCACATGAGGCTAAGTTGTGCAGGCAGATAACTAGGCGTCTCCTAAGTCTTTCAGTTTGGAGAAGCTGAAACTGCTGATGAAAGGATGAGAGCCAGTTTGCAAACATATGCATGAGTATGGAATGGGAGGGGATGGACTTGCTTGTAAAGATAGTACTAGTGTGTTGATTAAGTGCAGTAGAAAACTGTTTGAATTCATAGGGATTCTGCCTAATGCTGTATATGCTAAGCAGTTGTAATATAAGTACTAAACCTCCTTGTATGTTCATATCGGCACATGTAAGCTTTTGTGCCTTTAACAGTTGTGCATAGTTATACCATTTATGTGTGGTATGTGTGGTTTTGTTCTCAAATGGGAAAGCAGTTACTGTGGCCTTAGAGTGAGTGTCATACTTAATTCTGGCATGCCTGGAGATAGATGGAAGTCTTCTGATTTATGATCTTTTTCTGATGCCTTCACAGCTTTATAACCATGTAAAATAAACCAACATGGAAAAATAACTTCTTACGAAGAACAAGTGAAGTACATTCAATATGTGGATGGTTTTCAAGAGTTGCGATTTATTTTTGATAGGTTAAAAACAAACAAACAAACAAGCCCTAAAACAGAAACTAGTGTTGCAGCACCTTTATTTGAATTTGATCAAAGTGCGATGTTCATAACTAAAGAAGTGGCTTTGTGGTACTTCTTAGAATTATCACAATATTGTAAACTTGCTATTGTGCATGTTTGTTGGGTAGAGCTAATCTCTCTTGGACACTAGATTGTAATTACTTTAGTATCTCAGAATTATTTATTATAATATGGGTGTGTTGTTTTTGCTAGTTTTGCATTATAAATGAAGATACAAGGCTTTGTTTTTCACATAAAGTAGTTATACTCTGAATAGATTCTAGGAATCATGGAATTAATGTTAGCAGGCATACATTGAATGTTTATTTCAAGAAGTTAGTTATAACAGAAACTAGTTGCATATTTATGGGATTAATTTGGGAAATAGAGGCAAATGTGCTTCGTTAACAGTTATTTTCAGATAATGTGTATTTGTTTTAAGTCATTCTCTGTGACTACTCTATCACTTTATTTTTTATTTCACTTCAACTTTCTTTGGTAAATTAATGTAATGCTTATATGAACTGGAATGATAATTTTAAGGCCTGAAATTGTTCTGTGCCATAAAGGTACGCTGTTTAGGTGCTAGCACCAACCAGCTCAAGTGAATGCTAGCAAATGTTGATATTTCCCCTCCGACATAAGTATTTAAAGGTAGTGTGAGACTGACATAAATATATTTCAAGGAAAATTAATAAAATAAAATTAATATGCAGATCTTTATACTGTAGTTCTTGCAGTATGAACAACTTTATCCTTGCTTATACTGGCATATTTAGAATGTAAAACATGCAGGAGCACAGGAATGAAAAATTCCAAATTGCCTCTACAGTACAAATTTTAGTTTAATAATAGGAAAAAGACCAGAGATAAGCATTTAATTTGAAATGCATGCTCTGCTTTGCAATAACGGCTTATGAAATAATCTAAATTATCCTTTTGGTCTAATCCATCAAGATACTGATTATTGTCAGTGTCTGTTGATTTGAACCGGATGACCTACTGGAACTGATCCTTCAGCTGTCAGAATGACTGTGAGTTTGGGGGCTACACAGAAAAACGTAATACAGAGCTGCAATGTAGCTGGCAATTGATTCGGTTTGTAAACTCACCTGTCTTTTGTTAGCCACTGCCTCGGCTAAAACTTGTTAATTGCCTAGGAAATGGGGGAGAGAGTAATGTTCATTAATGGAGGAAGTGTTACATGTGAGTGTGTGTTAATTTTTCTACTGGTCTTGCTCCACAGGCATTAGTGAAGATGGCATGGATTTGCAGCTAAAAAGCAGTTTAGGTCTGACAGCTTGTACGGTTTTTGGTTAGCATTTGTCTGGTTTTGAAACTGATAGTCTCATCTCAGTTAAAGTAACTCATATAATTGATGATTTGATGTGCAGTACAGTCTCAGTTTAAAGAAAAAGAATGTCATGAAAAATTACAGGTATACATATGTATGTGTATGTGTGTGTATTAGCTTGGTTCATGTCCTAACAGTTCCCTCTTACGTCTTGCATGATTTTTCTGTATTTAATGACAATACTACAACATTTGCATTTTCATATCCATCTGAAGTTCGCACCCCAGGCACTTTACATGAGCTATTGGAGCCTTGAGCTATTTCTTTCCAAGATGAAGTTACTACAGAAAAAAAGTTAGGCAGCAGGGCGGATTTTGTACTCTCACTGCTTCGTACTCTCACTGCTTCACCCATAGATGAAGCTTTCAGATGGGTGTAGAGACTGAAAAGTCAACACTCTTCTCCACCTAGTTTGAGAAGTATGTTTGCCTCGTCACAAAAAAGTTGAAATGAGAAATTGCTTTAAAGAGTATTTATAAACATGATTGTGAAAATTTTAAATCCTTGGAAAAGCTGTGCTCAATTAAAAAATAAAGTTTTTTTTTCTTGCCTTTTAATATTTAGTTTTGCTGCTTATATAGTCCTTTTTTTCACTCACAAATTATCTTGGCAAAGTGAAATCCACATGTGTACAGAATCTTTTTGATCCATGTTTTTTTCCTGAGAAAGATAGGCTTTAAATCTTTTTCAACCAATAGTATTGCAGCTTTTTTTCTTAGTTCTTGCACTTCATGTACTTTAAGTGGTCTCTTGTATGGCATCTGCTTCATATCAGAAGTTCAGAGGGAGATGTGTCATCTAAACATAAGAATTGTCAGTGTTAATATGATGCAAGATGTGGGTTGGATAACAAGAAGGTAGAGTACCAAAATGCCAGAGAGCATCTTGGGAATTTTGCAGTGGGAGCTCCCTTTGCATGAATATTCTAATATGGTGGTGCTGCTTTCTTCCACCTTTGTTTTTCTGAGTTTTGTTTGTTTTGTTGTGGGTCGGGGTTTTTTTGTGCTGGGTTTTTTTTTAACACCTTCTGGTTGCGTTCTTCTATGATTGTTCTAAACTATTTTTTTCGTTTGTATATGAAATACAGTAAATGCGTGGTTGTTAGAATTCCCAGAATGAGGAAAAGATTCTCCATTCTTGAGAGGAAAAATACTGATGTTCTTGTGCTCTCGTAGCTTAAAATAAAGCTTCCTTCTGGAAGTTACTGGATGTGTAATGTAGAATGTGTACTTCGTTTTGCTCAGGGAAAGATGCAGGAAGTGGTTTTTGAAATAGTAAGTCATAGGTATTTTCAGAAGTATTTTAAGCAAGCTCAATGTTTAGCGTTTTTGTTTTCTGAGTTTCTCAAATGCACACATGTGTTCCAAATGTTCATTCTTAAAACACTCTTCCCTAGATCTTTCGCAGTGGAGAGCCTGGGATCTCAGCTCTAAGCTCCTGGGTTGCTGTTGCCACTATTGCCAGCATCGTGTTTAGGTTAAGCCTCTGCATCCTCTCTCTCATACAAGCCCTTTGCAGCCATGATGTGTGAAAGGTAACATCTGTGATCATCTGTTGGTGGTAAAGTGTGTCAAGACATTTCTCTAATTTCTCGTGTAATGACTGGGGTTCTGCATCCGCGTGGATAGTCTCTGTTGCTTGATGCATTGTCCAGCAGCTGGTGTGGTTTTCTTGGACAAGGGCTGTCACAATAACCAACCTTCAATGAAACGTGGTATTTCAGAGCTCACAACTCTAAGTGTTTGGGCTTGGTCACCAGCTTCTGGGACAGTCCCAAATGGGAAATGATAATCTGAAAAGGAGACATACTCCGTCACTTTAATTGAAGGAAAAAAAAAATCAGAAAAGTTCGCTTAAATTTTTCATTGCATTTTTGTTCTTTTGTATAATGTACACAACTGTAGCGCAAGGGTATGCAGCCAATATCAAAAAAACCATCACTTACACTGTTAAAGGGTGTTTATGATTGTTTTTCATATCCCTTATGAATAAGGGAATTGCACTTTTTCCTGTAATACTACTGATTTGTGCTCCAAGGCACATTTTTTTATAAGGAGGGCAGAAGGAAAGTTGTTAGTTATGTTATGTATTTTCTGCCAGTCTGTATATTGAGGAATAAAGTATGAATTCTGTGAATCTCACTAAAATACTTCACAATCTGCATACCTGGAAAATTGCCTGTTAAGAAGACTACTCTTAAATAGTTTAAAAATTGCTAAAAGCCATACATAGTATTTGTTTGCATGACTTATACTTGTATGAGAGCCTGGGAAGTGGCTATTAAACCACGAAGTATGGTTAGTAACGTTAACTGTGTATATAGAACAGTTGGGTCTATTGGAGAATACATGAAACAACATGAGCGCTGTATGATTGAACCTGCACCAAGGAACTGCAACATACAGTTTGAAAACATTTGCTGAATGTTTTTTCAGCACAACTGAAAGTTGTCCCCTCTTTATCTTTTGCTGCTTCGCACCTGATGTATGTTCAGGTTCCAAAGTGAAAACATTAAGAGATTTATATTTACTATCTGCTTGGGTTCTTGCTCTGCAAAGATTAGTTTTTTAGGCACATGGATACTTCTGCTTTCATTAAGAGCATGTGCAAATGTTTGCAGGGTCTGAATTGTGGTGGTTTTTTTGTCCCTGCCTGCAGATCAACATTTTTAAGTGATTTTCTTATTCCTGTTGAAAATGTGTTTATCTGCCTGTTTGTAGCGTGTGCAGGCTTTCTGTACAGATCTTCTGCATCACTTTTTCCTGTTTGTACATTGTTACGGCAGCAAGCCAAGCAGGAGTAAGCAGTAGCTTTTGGAAAGAATTTTCGTGCAGCTTTAGTAGTAGGTTATTGAGCCTTTTGGCTCAGAAACCCTGGAGACTATAATCCTTGTAGTTTGTGTGTGGTTTTGAGCAAGATTACATAAAGTGTTTATGATATGATCTGAAAATTGCTTTTGCCGATTATTTTGGAGGTAGGATACAGGTTAGACTTCTGAGCAGTTTCAGAAATTCCTTATGATTTTTGGAGGCTTGGGGGTGAAGGCTTTTAGCCACTGGTATGAGAAGTATGTTGAAACTTAAATCTGTGACTGTGCTTGTAAAGAATTAAAGCAGCGAACTGTGGTACATGCTGCAGTGGTATATTTCACGAAACTGGGAGTCAAGATATATTTGATGTCATTCTTCATAGGTGTCTGTTGAGTTGGACTGAAAAAGTGAGGGAGACACACCCGGAAAAATACTCCTTTCTTCATTAAAACTAATTTTATTTTTAAAGCATTGGCAGTCTCTTCTGCCCATAGAGTCTTTCATTTGCTGACTGTGTAATATTTTGGTTGGTCATCCATGATGCTAAGCCATAGAAGTGTGTATACAAATCCTTATTTAAACCAATAATCTGCAACATTTTCGGATTAATGAAATGTTAAAAGGTTTTATTTTTCTCTTCCTAATTTTAAATTAGTCTAAGGGCAGGAAAAACTGGTCATCTGGAATGATCCTGAGTTTGATGGTTGAGTCAGTTACATTCTGAAACCCCCACTGGAGTTCTCAGGAGAAAATGTTTAGCCAGTCTGTAAATTCATAATATGCTGGTTAGCTCCTAGTCTAGAAAAATGGATATTCTTTTCTCTTTTCTTTTTTTTGGGGGATGGGGGGAGGGGAGGAGGGGATGGGACATAAAACTTATTGATCCTGCTTTTATGCAGTAGGATACAAAAAGTACTAATAATGAAGAATTTGAACACTGAGGAAAAATAACTTACAGGATTTATTGCATTTTGGCTGCTTTTTTAAAAAAGGGCATAATGAACATGAGGCATTAGGGAAGAGCTATGAAAGTGGTAAATATGGCAAAAATGATACGACAATAGTGACTAGGATGGTGTCACCTCACAAACGTGGAAAAACCCTCCTATTACTGAACAACGTATCTCTCTCATGGAACAGTGGTCCTCCAGCTAGTTCACAGATTACACTGTACTGTGGGCACCAGTCAGTATGCTAGGGGCAGGTGTGCTGTACAGGGGGACCTTGACAAGCTGGAGAATTGGGGACCTCATGGCATTCAGCAAAGGCAAATGCAAAGTCTTGCACTCTGGCAAAATAACTGTGTGCAGAAGGTTAGGCTGGGGGCTGAATGGGTGGGTAGCAGCTCTGCTGAAAAGGCAGATACTGTCTTAGTGGAGTGAGCTTGCTTGAGGACACCATGATGATGTAGAGGCTGGAGCATGTGACCTATGAGGAGAGGTGGAGGGAACTAGGGTTACACAGCCTGGTGAAGAGATGGCTCAGGGGAGATCTCAATGCTGTCTACCCTTCTCTAATGGGAGGAGGCATGAAAGACAGAGCCAGACTCTTGCATGCTGGCAGGGAGTAGGACTCGGGCTGGAAGAGATGAATTTCTGGTCAGATATTAGGAAGAATTTTTTTCACCCTGGATGTGGTCAAGCACTGGAGCAGAAAACTGGAGACATTATGGAATTTACAACTTCGGAGATACTGAAAACAAGGTGCTGGATAGTCTTCTCTAAATTTGCCTGGTCTGAGCAGTGGGGTTGGATTAAGTGATCTCCAGCAGTGTCTCTCAATCTGAATAACTGTTTGACGCTGTAGTGGACATGTTACCCTTGGCTTGGGGATGCCTGCTTCAGGCACTGTACATAGAGAAGTAACAGTAATTTGGGACTGTTCTAGTTGCAGATGGTCAGAAGTGACGGTGAGAACTCAATTTGCTTAGGCATACAAGTGTCACCTCTGCGAGATTTTTTTTTTTCCAACTTTGATTTTTTCACCATGATCATCTTAACACGCTTCTTCCCTACACACCCAAAAATATCTTTTATGATGGGTATTTTGTGTATAAATGCTTTTTGGGTAAAGCATTAATATGTTTGTATTTAATGAGTGCTGAAAGCAGAGCTACCTTTCTGCTTCTCTTCAACCCTTCTTCCTCACTTATTTGCTTGCTGGTTTATGTACAGTCTGTTTTCTTCTGACAGACAAAAGTGTGCACTTCAATTTTTTTTTTTTTTTTCAATCTTAGAGGTGTAGGGATGTTGAGTCTTATCTTTGCTGTCATACTTGGTACATTTTCTCAGAAGGTGCTAGATAAATGAATTGAGAGATGTGTTGTTCAGTAATGGGAGGGTTTTTTCCAAGCCTGTAGGGTATGCGAGTAAAATATGTACAAATAAAGAAAAAAAAAAGATATTCACTGATGTATTTTCATCTTTTTTCTGCTAGTCTTTACCTAACCGATATTTATGATGTGATGAGTCTACTAGACCATAAATCTTGTACAGTATTTTTAAAGAAAAATGGTACAAACAAAAATTCAGTCAGTAACACAAAATATGAGCATAGCAGAAAGTAGGCAAAGAGCAAAAAAATGTGGTATATGGCCTCCTCAGGTTACCTTCCCATGTAAATGTGAAGTTGGTATTCTATGTAAAGCTGTCATGCTTGTTCTTTCAGTCCTATTTCTTTGTAAATAGCTTCTAAGTTGAGGGAGGCTTTTTCATTTCTTAAAAAGAATTGTAAGAAATCAGTGGTTAAGTAGCAGATAAATTAGTCTGCCCCCTGAAGAAAACGCTATGAAAGGAGCTGATGCTGTTCTGTTCTTACTGACCCATGGACACAGGTAGTTGCTGGGCAGTCAGCCAGTAATTTGCTTCCAAACAGCTGCAGTGTATGGTCCCAGTGTATGTATGGGATACAGAAAAAAAAAAGGAGGTTATCAAGGACTAGGGAAACCAAAGGAATTGCAGGGAATGGGAATTGTAAGGATTTGGAGGGGAGCTGGGTTATTGCAGGGAGGGAACATAAAAATACAGAACAAAAATCCATGAAAACCAGTTTTCGTTAATTCTGCTGCTCATGTAATTACTGATTTCTTTTGAGGCTTACTCTTAAAACATCTGTGTCATGAAAGAGAATTTTCAAAGTAATCGAGTTGCCCATATTGTTTTGGAATTAACTGAAGCATCATCTATATTTCTTGTTAACCAGCTGCATGGAGGCTATGTGGCAAAGCGGGTAGTGAGACCAAAAGAGGATACCAGAATTTTCTGGAGTTCCTGAGTCTCTGGTTAAGTTGGGGCAAAAGTGGCCTTAAAGCATTTTAAAGCAAAGAGTTGTGCCATTTGTTTCATTTCTTATTCTTTAACATCATGTTTCTGTGTGAGGTCAAGTGTTTGATGCTGCATTTTCTGTTTGGGACTGATGTCCCCAAAAGACAAACATTTCTAGTTGCTTAGTTTTTCCTTACCTTTGAGTTTCTCCCTTTTCTGCTGTTTTACCCTTTTGGTTTTCTTCCTCAAGTTTAATAGTGACAAAAAGAGGAGTAGCAAAGAAGTGTTAATAGTCTGTATCAGAAGGCAAGACATAGGAAATCATTCTATCATTGTACAATGCTGTAGGAGAGCTTTGTTTTCGATGCACCATGTCTAGTTTTGGAGGCCTTTTATGTCTGTAGGGATTTTCAAATTAAGGCGGATTGTCTAGCAAAGAGATACCAGAATGATTGTCTACTGAACTGTTTTTAATTTTGATCTTCTGAAGATCTTGGATTTATACAATTTGGAGAAGAAATGCTGCCTAAGGTTATTGCATCTCTGTAGAGTGAAGGCCTAGAATAACCAGTAAAGATTTTGTGATCTCTGTAGACAGCAATAGGTGAAAATACTTAAATACTTTTTAGTATAGTTGGGATGACTGTTGTTGAATGTCTGTGTACTGACATGCTTTGATATTTATTATCCAGCATCTTTGGAGCTACTGCTTATGGTTTGTCTGTGCTAGAATGTTATGCTGTGCTAATTTAATCAGTATAGCTAAAGTGGCAAAGATGATCTTCTCAGACATGAAAGTGACTTTGAATTGCCCACTCTGGGAGAGTTTGCCCTGTTCTGAGAAACAGGGTAAGTCATCGATAAGAATATTTTGACCTGATAACCCCATTGTTCTTGGGTTATAGACACAGTGCTCTTGGAGAATCACTGCTTACCAATACGCTGTTCTCTTATGTAGACCACCTGCTTACAGATGCTTGAAATACCAAGTTCCTAACACTTATGTTTGGTATTGAAAAGAAATTTCCAGCCATGTGGGGGCGCCCATGTGGTAGCTTTTTGGAGTGCTTCAGCCTTCTTGTCCTGGCAGTCCATGTGATGAAATTAAGAGGTGATTTCCTACAAAACAGTCATGCTTTATGCCTTTATGTTGCTTTGCCTAACTTTTCTTGTCTGGGTTTTGTTGCTTCTTGTGTTAAAAAATTTTGTGCTCCTCTCAGCTCATTTGACAGGTCATACTGGAGCTTTCTGGATTGATCTTATGGCTTTCCAGGCTTTTTCGTTGCTTTTGCTACCTCTCAACCCATTTAAGCTTGTCCTTTTCAAGTTTCAAGGGAACAAATTTCAAAGTGTAGTAAAAATACTTCAGTGGGCTGAATTGCACCTCTTGCAGAGTATTATGTTCAGCATTCTTGTGGCCACTGGAGCTGTTTATGTTATCATAGGAGCAGTGGCATCAAAATGGGAGAGCTATCACGTAGCCTTAGGGGAGGTTTCCCCTCCCACATAGAGAGGAAACTGGGACAAGTGGATATCTGTGTTCTCCAGGGCTATCCAGAAGTCTCGATGGAAAATACAGTTAGCAGGCTGAGGTTGAAGAAACACATCTGGGAGACACGTTTCTGGGATGTGGAAGTGATTCTGAGCTCTGGTGAACAACATGCTGTCTTGCTTCAACTACTTGGATTCCCTGTGAGGATTTTGTATGGCAAAAGTGGGCTTAGAACTTTATTTTTACGGTGTTAACTAGGAAGGCTTTTGCACGTGAAGCAGAATGCTATTGTTATAAGCAGGGGAAGTAGATCTTGGGTTGGTGTATATATTTAAAAAAATGTGGCAGTCTGATCTCTGGTTTTGTCTGAACTCCTGGAGTTTTGCTCTGGATATGGCATGTCTTGTGTTGCAAAAAGCTGGGTAGTGAGAACTTAAATTCTAAATTTACTCACTTGGGCAATGCAGATGTTGCTTTCCAGAAAACATTGCGAAACAGAGCAGATTGAAGGCAGGTTTTCAGGAGCAGATTTGCTCTGCTGTCTCCAGAAGCATAGGTATAATTCTCGTCATCAACCACAAACACTCATGCTTCAACTTTGTAAATCAAGTATCATGAAAACAAAATTGATCTGTGATCTATTGGTCTGTGTTTGTTGATTTCACTGTTTATGGCTATGTTAAAGCAGGCATATGTGCTCTTGTACTGTGAAGTCTGTATTTGGAAAGGGGGAGGCAAGAGACATCGTTCCCGTAGACTTTCCGAAGTCCGGTGGCTGATCTTCATTACTATAGAGAGAGTATTAGAAGGCTTCCTTTGGCTTTTGGAGATGACCCAGAGGCTGTTGAAATAGGAGCAGCCCTGAGAAAAGGGTAGTGTGCTGAAACTAAAAATGGATGTCTCACAAATCACAAGGTTGTTGTTCATTCAAAGTCTCCTTTAAATGTACATTTACATTTTTGCTGAGTAATCTCTATTTTCCCACTTGCTATTATTACTGTTATTAGCATACTGATGCTCTCAAAGAAGGATTGAGAGTTCAAAACATGCACAACTGGTGATAAATTCAGTGTCTTAGGTTCTCACTCTCTTTTGCCTTGCATATTTTCAGTTGTTCGTGTGCTGCTAGAGACAAACACCCTGTGCACGTGGCAATGCTTACAGGCAGGCACATGAACTTACGTACCTCAATATCTAAACCAGTCACCTCTGTATCTCTTAAAAAGATCTACAGCTTAGCAGTGGTCACATTCCTTGACTTCTAATTGCCTTTGTGCATTATTTAAAGTATAAAAAGAGGTACTACTGAGGAGTTAACTGGCTCTACAGCATCCTAGATTTAGGTGTGTTGAATACATTGTAAACTTTACGGGGTTCTTTGTGAAACTGTCTACAATATGTAACTCTACTAGCTAATGACTGTCTATTGGGGCTGGCTGACCTGGCTACTTAGATACTTCTCTTCCAGATCTTCATACTACTTCATGAGATCTTGGCTTCAACTGAAATATACCTAGAAGTAAAATAGACTATATGTATGTTTTTAAATCTGTGAATATACATTGCGCATAAATCTGAGACCCTCTGTTCTGGATTGGATAGAGGTATACCTTCATTAAAAGCAAAAGTGGTAATTTGTTCAGTCATATAAAGATGCTGGTAACAGCAATCCCCATCAGAAGGAGTTAGTCACTTAAAATGACCATATAGACTGGGTATAATTGCAATAACTTGCCCTCTTTCTCAACGTTTTTATGTCTCTATTAGGGTTTGAACTCAAATAGGTATTTCTGCTGTTAAGCTGCTAGATGAACAACTGGAAACTGGTGAGCTATGTGGATATGTCACAGGTACTGGCTGACATGCATCTGTGTTGCTGCTTTTGCTTTCAGATGTTACCATGAGTATCAGTTGGAGCACAAGGAGCTATGGTAATAGGAGTGTTTGGGAGATCTGGGTCTTGTTTACTTGAGAAAGGTAAGAGTGTGACGGGATTTTGGGAACTCCTGATGAAACAGAGTGAGAGTGGGTGATAAACTAGCCAAGCAAGACCACCAGGAAATGAGATACCTTACTAAGTTCAAAGAAAAAAATATCAGAGGTTGAGAATTGGAAACTACAAAAAAGGAAACACTAAGAAATCATTAGAAAGGAAAGTGAGCTGATTACTTTTGTAGCCTGTTACTGAATTAGGAGACATGAAGAAAATTCTGGAGTGCGGTTCTTTTGCACAGAACTTAAGCAATTAGAAACTATGGGAACTAAAATGAAATCCTGTGGAGAAAGAAGGTTATCATGTTGTGGTGACTTAACTTTGGCTGGATGGCAGCTGCCTGCCAAGCTGCTCTATCACTCCCCCAGGGGAGAGAAAATACGACAAAAGGCACGTGGATTGAGATAAGGACAGGGAGATCACTCAGTAATTACAGTCACAGGCAAACAGGCTCAGCCTGGGAAATTAATTTAATTAATTGCCAATCAAAAGTCAGAGTAGGATAATGAGAAATAAAAACAAATCTTAAAATACCCCCCACCCCTCCCTTCCTGGGCTCAATTTCACTCTGGACTTCTCTACCTCCTCCCCCGCCAGCAGTACCGGGGGATGGGGAATGGGCATTGTGGTCAGTTCGTTACATGTTGTCTCTGCTGCTCCTTCCTCCTCATGCTCTTCCCCTGCTGCAGCGTGGGGTCCCACCCATGGGAGACAGTCCTCCACGAATGTCTCCCACATGAGTCCTCCTCACAGCCTGCAGTTCTTCATGAACTGATCCAGCATGAGACCTTTCCATGGTGTGCAGTCCTTCAGGAATGGACTGCTCCAGCATGGGTCACCCGCGGAGCCACAGGTCCTGCAAGAAGACCTGCCCCAGTGTGGACTCCTCTCCACGGGGCCACAGATGTTGCCAGAAACCTGCTCCAGCGTGGGCTCTCCAAGGAGTCACAGCCTCCTCTAGGCACATCCACCTGCACTGGCCTGGGGTCCTCCACGGGCTGCAGGTGGATATCTGCTCCACCGTTAACCTCTATGGGCTCTAGGGGGACAGCCTGCTTCACCATGGCCTTCATCATGGGTTGCAGGGTAGTCTCTGCTCCGGTGCCTGCAGCACCTTCTCCCCCTTTCTCCCCCTCCTTCTTCATTGACCTTGGTGTCTGCAGAGTTGTTTCTCTCATTCCTCTCTCTTGGCTGCTGTTGTGCAGCAGTTTTTACCCCTTTTTAGATAAGTTATCACAGAGGTGCTACCACCGATGCTGATTGGCTCGGTTTTGGCCAGTGATGCGTCCATCTTGGAGCCAGCTGGCATTGGCTGTGTCGGACATAGGGGAAGCTTCTGGCATCTTCTCACAGAAGCCACCCCTGTAGCCCCCAGCTACCAAAACCTTGCCACGTAAACCCAATACAAGATGGCCTGGAATAAAGAGGTCTGGAATTATTCACATAGATAACCACTGCAGACAAACATTGCCTATCTGTATGTGCTTATCTCTCCTTTGACTGCACAGGCAATTTGAGTTCTTAATTTTGTCACAACGCCAAGACAGGTGCTTGAAGAAGGAAACACAACTGCTTTCCATGGGGCAAGATGAGGTGTATGAAGAGCTGGGTGGAAAAGCTAGTGTAGGGGAGCAGAGTGAACTCAGCAGCTTGTATTGTTTTGTTTACTTTTATGACTTAAGCAATTTGCTGCCTAGAAAAGTTCTACATCTGAAAAGGGTAATGTAGTTGACCACAAAGGCAGGTTTTTCTGGGTTCCTCATCTTACAACTTGTATCTGAAATTGAAAATGAGCTGCACAGCAGCCATTATTTTGAATACAGAAATGTGTATATACAGAAGGATCTAAGGTCTATGAATCTTACTGATGTTCTCTAGATTACTCACTAGTCAGAAATCTTAGGATACTGTATATACTTGTAAGTTTGGCATTGTAAAGAAAATAAAATTACCAAATTCAAAATGAACTGCTAAACCAAAACCTTTTGGTGTAGAGAGAGATTGATATAGCGTGTCTTTTACTTAGATTTCGGTTTTTTAACTTTACCCAGAAGGCTTCCAGAGAGTTGTGGGGGTTTTGTCATGGTGGTGATGATTTTTTTTTTTCCACACAGCAGAGAGAAAAAGCTGCTGCAGGACTAACAAAGATTCAGAAATAATCCAGCCGTATAAATGGAATGTAAACAGTAGTGTTCAGACTGATCTGTGATTTGCAGTAAAATCTACTTATGAGTGACCTGCCACTCTGTCATTTGATCAAACTGCTGTCTATTCTATGTAAATACTTTTTTGTATTACTATATTGTAAATACTTTGTCTATTTTTTGTAAATACAGTACCTAGATTTTTGTGTGTATTTTTGCAAGAATCTTCTAAGTGGATTATATCTGTCTAATACCTATCTTGTGATCAAATGTCAGTGGCTGTGATGTTCAGAGTAAATTTCAGAAAGCAGTCACATCCATTACAAGGACAGAGGGAGCTTTGTTATGTATTTGCATGTAAGGACAGAGGTCAGCAAGGTTGTTGGCAGGAATAGAGAGTAATAAACTTTGCTCATCAGTGAAAACATGCCTCTGGAAGAGTGCATGGGGTTCATGAGTAAAGTGGAAAGGGAAATGGCTTCTGTCATTGTGCTTGTAAGGAAGTGTTCCTTTCTGAGTAGCATGTGGTTCGCATACCAAGAAGAAATGATTAAGAACTCTTGTATTTCTCAGGATCAGTCAGTGTTGCTCTAGGTAACTGTCCTGGTTTCAGCTGGGATAGGGTTAAATTTCTTCCTACTGTTGTGTTTTGGATTTAGTACGAGAAGAATGTTGATAGCAACAACTGAAAACACCAGTGTGTTAAGTACCCTCCTAGTCCAAGGATAGCTCCCATGCCCTACTGACTGAGCTAGGTGCACAAAGATAGTAGGAGGGAACATAATCGGAAGTAGTGATCGCTACTTGGTTATCAGTCAGCACGGGTGGTGAGCAACTGCATTGTGCATCACTCATTTTGTATATTCTATCATTATCATTATTATTTTCCCTTTTCTGTTCTATTAAACTGTCTTTATCTCAACCCGTGAGCTTTTTTCACTCTTACCCTTCCGATTCTTTCCCCGTCCCACTGGGCGGGGCAGGGGGAGTGAGCGAGTGGCTGCATGGTGTTTGGCTGCCTGCCAGGTTAAACCATGACAGTCACCCATCTTGTATTTTGTACTGTGGTGAAAATTGGCCCATTTTGAGCCTTTCCAAAGTCATGCAGATGCTGTGGCTTATCCAAGACATCAGTATTGTTTGAAAAAAAAATTTATTAAATATTTTTGAAGGGATTAATTTTTCACTGGAATGGGTGGGTGTGGGACCTTTTCATAAACTCTTAGGTAGGTGGTTCCTCCAGGAAGCTTTTATCATGATGATGCACAGTCTCTTCAAAGTAAGGAACACCATCTGCATCCATTGCTAGCAGTGCTTCAATATTGGGCAGTTTCTTCCTTTGTATTGAGTGTAAGGCTGTGAGATCATTGTGGCAAAACAGGGGAGGAAGGTGAAATCAGGACATGCTGCAAGAGGTGCTTTGGGTTTTTCGAGTGTTTGACTAGCATTGGTTGCATAAAGGCAGATAAGGACAGCTTTGGACTTCTCAGAGTTCATAAAGCATTTGCTTTGTGTGTGTGTGTTTTCTCTAGTTCATGTCATGAAGCTCTGAATCAGGCATCCACCCCTTTATTAGCTGTCTCGAAACAATATAAGGAATATCCTAAAAACTAACTGTGTTTCTAAGGACCTAACTTCATGCACACTTCAACTGCAGCTGGAATAGCAGAAAAAGCTGCCCATTATCACCTGGCTTCTGACCATCTCGTTCCTAAGCTGGATGAATGAACTGCTGCAATTTAACACTAGCATTAGGTGTTAACTGAGGTAAATCCCTTGTCTACATTCACTGGGTGATCCCAGATATGCATACCTACAGTATGTGGAAGGGCTGGAAGTGTTTCCCTCATGTCAGTAGTGCCCTAACATGGCATCAAGAAATGAAAGCAAAGAGGTCACAACCACTTCTTTCCAATCTGTGTAGTAACTTCTAGGTGATGTTTGTTTCCGCCTCTCTTCACCTGTTGAACCTGTTGGGTAGATTGCTAGGAGCACTGAGTAACAGGGAGGGCTGCTAGCTACTACAATGTTGAATAAGAGATCTTTTATTTTTTCAATAATCTGAAAGATTATTTGCTGTAACTAGTAATCTATTTTGGTAGTTCTTTAGGGGGCTATTAGGGTATACAGATTAAATTTCAGACAGACCCACACAGTAAACAAGTGCTTTGTAAAAGTAAATAAATAGTGATGGCATTTATTTATTTATATTTTTGGCTGTTAAAAAAATTCCCCATGTGGAGATAATGATAGAAATAGCATGAATGATGAAGGAACTTGGGAGGGGAAGAAAAAGAGAGTAACTTTGTATTTCAGGAAGAAAAGGTTTTATTTTGTGTTGCGTGCAGCTCTACAATAATGCAAAGTGAATGAAAAATTTCACAGATGCAGTGGCCTCAATGTGCAGATATTTCTTTGAACTTTACCTTCATTTATGTGATTCAGTTTGTTCATGAATCAAAATGAATAGCGTGGTTTTCACGCTGTACCTGCAGTTTTGAGTAATCCTTACTATTCAGGAGGCTGAAGCTAGAGGCCTCTCAGTTTGAAGGTCATGATCCTTCCCACCTAACTCTCAATAATATGCAAAGCACAAGCTGGCAGACTGGTAGATGCCAACCTTAGCTGCTGAATGTAATTTTTACCAGGCTCTGCTGTATGGTTCGCTCATGTAGCCCCACTGCTTTCCTCCTGTGCTTACAGAACTAGTAAATGTTTGGTGCTTTTTGCCTCATGTTTGATATGCACAGGCAAATATGATGTAATCTGTGTTCAAGGCATGTGATGCATATTAGATATTCTTTCTTACCAAGTAAAAAGCAGAAAACCTGAATTGCCCTTATCACCCAAAAGCATGTTATCATTTCACAGAAGTGTATTAACCCTGTCCTACAGAACTAAATGTCTGACTACACTTTTTTTTTCCAGCTGAACTGTTCATTAAAAACATTTTAGCATCGCAGTTATTTTCAACTTAAGAGTTCATTCTCATAAGCTTTGTAGTATGGTTGCCAGTATTGGAGAGAAACAATTTCCTGTAAAAACTAGGAAAGCTTCCCATCATAAGATGCTGCTTCTGTTATGAAAATAATGTAGAAAACACTGGCAGTTAGACAAGTGAGCATCTATGTCTAGAAATCCAGAGCATAGCTGAGTCATTTGACTCTAGGAGAGCTAACATCAAATGGCTTATTGAAACAGGCTGCTGATAGTACTTGAGTTATAAAATCTGGATTGTGCTTTTCTCTCTCAAAGTAGCTCTTGAAAGGCGATCTAGACATGGGACTATTAGGAGCATTAAGCAGGGTCTTCCAGACTTTCTGATGGCTTCTGAGAGACTGCCTGTATTGAGAGCCCTTGCTTTAGTTGCTGCTCTGTGTTGGGTTCTTGTTAAAGGATACTTTGAACTCATTGTAACCTTCCGCTATTGGCAGAAGTGGGAATCTTTTAATACTAGACAGACCCCGGGTTGAGCTTGTGTCTGGGAGGTGTTCTCTCCAGTTTCTTTTTTCCTAATGTTAGCTCTTGGCTGCACATATTCTTGCTTATTTCCTTGGTACTCAGATCCTAGCTCATAATAACATTCCCCTACATTCCAACTCATCTTACCATCCATCACCTCTGTGTGTCTTGAGGAGGAAGAGAAAGACATTATTTCCAGAGGATGTACATAATACTTTGTTTGCTGCTTTCTTCTCTCTTAAATTCTCGAGCCCTAAGTTTATCTGCTGTTCCTTCCTCTAGTTTCAGTTTCCCACTAACAGAGCATAGAAGGGTCTGTCATGTGCTAAGTGTTAGGCAATTTAAAGTTCAGACTTTCCTCAGTCCTTGTATCCTGCTAGAAATCAACATCTGACCCTTGGTTGTGTTCCGGAAGAATCATAGGCTTGGTACCTGGCTTCTGAAGCAGGAAATAATGTGCCATGCTTTGTTGCTTCATGGGGCAGAATCTTTTTATTTACATTGCTGTTGTGCTTGGAGAAGCTGTACTTTGCAAAGTACTGCAAATGGATAGTGCAGAAAGAAAAACTGGTAATCAAGCAGACTACTTTTGAAGTGTGGAGAAACTGTCATATAGAATCTGTCTGCCCTGGTGCCCGGAGGTTTCTTTTGCCCTGTTCAGGCACTTAGCAGTCTGCTAGGACTGTGGAAAACTCCTTGTGCCCAGGAAGCCACACAATGTCTGTTAATGGGTTTTCCTATGCTGAGAGGGACTCATTTCAATCCCACTGGTGATGTCCTGTTCTGTCTTGCAGCTTTACTGAGGGCCCACAAAAGTACTGAAGTGCTTTCCAAAACCTGGAACCTATCTACAACTGGACTTAAAAGTCTGGAGGGATGTTTGTGGAACATGAACAATGATTTTGGAACAAACTGTTCTTGTATTGTCAGATTAGTCCTAGGTCATTCTATATTGTACCCAGTTGCTACTTATGGCCCTCAGTAGATGCTTAAGAATGGAGTTTGAGTGGGGCACTAACTAAGTGATTCTTCCCATCATATTGCCCAAGCTTCAGGAAGTCCTGGTCAGGGACTTTCTGAGCTGGAAGTTGTTTCAAGCACATTATCTTCGGTGAACTGGACTTCTTTTGAGGCACAGTGAGTAACTTTTCTTTGTCCACCTTCTCTGTGGCACTTATGATATTCAGTCAGTCATCTAATTTCTAAACTGAAGAGTCCAGGTCTATATGTCGTCTTCCCCCTGCTTATCCCCCGCTCCACTTTATCACTTCTCTGTGACTCTAATTACAGGCTCCTAAGAATGCTGTTTTCAAGGTACTAGCAAACCCTGAGTGTACAGCATTTTCAGTCTTGTTCTGTAGTCCTTTTCTGCTAATTCTCAATGTCCATCTGTTAATTCTATCAGAAGCTTTCCAAAGAGACCATTTCCATTTAAGGGGAGGAAGCAAAAGGAAGCTTTTGGTCCACAAGTGTATTTGGTATTATTTTTGTCCTTGTGTGGGTTCTTTTGTAGTTATTGGCACTGAATTTCATCTGTCAGTTTATTTGCCCCTCACTTGCCTTTTTTAAATCCTGTCATAATTCTGTTTTATTTATCCTCCATTTGACTCCAGGTCGTGACTGTTACTGATATTAATAGACTAGAAAATGAGGATTGCTTTGAAACTTTTAAGGCCTTGTCTAGAATTACAGAACGGTGCTAGACAGATGAGGATGAGATGAGTTGAATACTTCTGCCCATGCTTCATCCAGCACGTTTGCACGTCTGTGTGGAAATGGCTGGGTCATGTTTCATGCATTTGCTTTACTGGCAGTGTGCTACTCTGCCTGCTCCTGAACAGAGCATGTCCTGAAGATGTTCTGGAAATGTGGAGGCAGTGCTCTGGCAAGGGGGACAGAATTCTGCAGCAGAGGTAGGCACCTCTGACTTCACTCACAATTCTGTCTTCTCGCTCCCCTTTTTCTATCTCCTTGAAGGTACTTTCTGGCCCTCTCCCTGCTTGTTTTTTTCTGAAATTATGTTGTGGTTTAACCCCAGCCAGCAACTAAACACCACACAGCTGCTTGCTCACTCCCCCTGACCCTCCAGTAGAATGGGGGAGAGAATCGGGAGGGCACAAATAGAAAAACTCACAGGTTGAGATAGAAACAATTTAATAATGGAAATAAAACAAAGTAGAACAGTAATAATAACAATGATAACAACAACAATAACAGAATATACAAAGCAGGCAATGCACAATGCAACTGCTCACCGACCACTGACTGCGTGTCACGAACAGGGGGCGAGCCCCCTGACCCCTGATTTTTATACTGAGCATGACGTCACATGGTATAGAATACCCCATTGGCCAGCTGGGTCAACTGCCCCGGCTGTGCTCCCACCGCCCAGCTTCCCCTGCACTTGGCAGGACATGGGAGGCTGAAAAAAGTCCCCAGTGCAAGCACCACCCAGCCACAACCAAAGCATCAATGGGCCATCAACGCTTCTCTCATACCAAACCCAAAACACAGCACACCCCTCAAGCTACTGGGAAGAAAGTTAACT
>VZTQ01009762.1:0-31662 GCA_013400755.1 Pelecanoides urinatrix | reverse complement strand
CCTAGTGTTGACTAACCAGGTGGCTTTTGCTAAATGTGTGTCCCAATGCTTGAATGTTCCACCATACATTGCTCTCAGCGTAGTCTTTAGCAGTCCATTGTATTGTTCGATTTTCCTGGAGGCTGGTGCATGTAGGGGATGTGATATACCCACTCAATGCCATGCTCTTTGGCCCAGATGTCTGTGAGGGTGTTTTGGAAATGAGTCCTGTTGTCTGACTCAATTCTTTCCGGGGTGCCATGTCACCACAGGACTTGCTTTTCAAGGCCCAGACGGCATGGGGCACAGGATATGCATAGCGCTTGCCTTGGCAGGTTTGTGGGATTGTGATATAATCAGTCTGCCAGACCTCCCCATATTTATATTTCAACCATTGTCCTCTATACCAAAGAGGCTTTACTTGCTTGGCTTGCTTGATTGCAGCGCATGTTTCACATTCATGTATAACCTGTGCAACAATGTCCATGGTGAAGTCCACCCCTCAGTCACGAGCCCATCTGTATGTTGCATCTCTTCCTTGATGGCCTGAGGTGTCATGGGCCCACCGAGCTATAAGCAGTTCACCCTTATGTTGCCAGTCCAGATCCACCTGAGCCACTTCGATCTTATAGCAGCCTGATCCACCTGCTGGTTGTTTTGGTGTTCTTCAGTGGCCCGACTCTTGGGTACGTGAGCATCTACATGACGTACTTTTCCAGTCAGGTTCTCTACCTGGGCAGTGACATCTTGCCAGAATGGGTTTACCTCTGCACTGTCAGTTGTTCTACTTCCACTGCTGCAACCAACCCTACAGGGTGTTTGCCACCATCCATGAGTCAGTATAAAGATAAAGTACTGGCCATTTTTATCATTCAGCACTATCCAAGGCCAGCTGGGTGGCTTTCACCTCTGCAAACTGGCTTGATTAACCTTTCCTCCATCTCCGGGGCAGCAATATCAAAAGCCACTCCTGTGGATCTGATGTGCCAGGCCATCAAATCCACACAGTCCGTTAAACCCAGTTGTCCCTTTCTTCCACGTGGCTGGAGGCGGGGCCCCTCTAGTCCTGGTCGTTGTATTCACTACCCAGTTTTTGTAAGTACGAATCAGAAGTCCCTTTATTAAGGTCGGAGGTGGAATCAGCCCTTCTGCTCTGTCTGGGGAACTGCTCGCTGGAGACTGGAGCAGCAGTTTTACTGGAAGAACCCCCTTTTGTGGTTGTTTTTCCTTGCAACTCACATACCTCTACCTCTAGGGTTGAGGTAGATTTTCCATCCCACTTCCTCATGTCCTCTCCCTGGTCACGCAGGTAAAACCACAGGGTGCCCCAGGGTGTGTACCCACAATATCTCCTCTCTTGAGCAGAGGGACTCATACTGCTGATAGCTGAGATACTGGCCTGTGCAGGTGGGGAGCAAGACATATCCTCTTTGAGTTGCTGGACCTCCTGAGACAGTTTCTCCATAGCAGAGACGCAGGCCCATAGGGAGGAAGAGAGACTTTCTTCATATTGCCGGAGTTGGCCAGCCAATTCATCCACTGTTTGTTCCTCTCCGTCCTTCCAGGTCATTATTGCAAATGAGTTTGCATGTGATGCTGGCACACTCTGTACAAACTTCCGCCACATGGGTCGGGTGCATTTGACTTCATCTGGATCTTTGGATAACTGCGCGCTGTTCAGGTCATCATAAATCACTTCCAGCATGGCTAATTCCCTCAGGTACTGGATACCTCTCTCCGCGGTGGTCCACTTGCCTGGGTGGCATACAACATCTTCCTTGAAGGGATACCTTTCCTTCACACCTGACAGGAGTCACCTCCAGAGGCTGAGGACTTGTGCCCCTTGTCCAATCGCTTTGTCAATGCCCCCTTCCCTAGAAAGGGATCCCAGCTGCTTGGCTTCCCTACCCTCTAATTCCAGGCTGCTGGCCCCGTTATCCCAGCATCTGAGCAGCCAGGTGACAATTGCTCACCTGGAGGAGGACTGAAATCTTTTCTTATATCTTGCAGCTCACCCAGGGATAGGGATCGGGTGGTTACCATCTCATTTATGGGATGGTAACTTCTTCCTTTTCCTGTTCTCATGATGGCCCTGGTTCATGTTTATCCCTTACTACACGAGCTGATTTTCTTGTGTGTTTTCTGTTTCGTATAGGGGCGACTGATACCGGCAGGGGTTGGTGTAACGGGTGGAGTAGCCGCAGTGCTTGCTGTGGGGGGTGGGCTAGCCACAGGGCCTGTTGTTTTTGTCATCAGATGCTGAGACCTTCTCTTCCCCTTGAAGGTTCTGAATAGTGTTAAATAGGGCTCTGTAGGCATGGGCCAGGCCCCAGCATATGGCAGTGATTTGTGTCTCCCGGGAATTGCCAGGGTGACAGCATACTGTGTCCAAATATTCGACTAATTTTGCTGGATTCTGCACTTGTTCAGGGGTGAAGTTCCAAATCACTGGCAGTGCCCACTGTCCTACGCATTTGTCCATGCTATCCCACTCGCCCTGCCACTCATAACTTTGCAGCCTTGGGACAGATATCTGGATGATATTCTTAAATTGCTTATTAACCTTGGACAAAACCAAAACAGTATTCCCAGGGAGTACCAATAGATGTATCTTAATTACCCAGGGATGTTCAAGGTACTGACAAGTTATTTTAACAAAGGAGACAACATCACAGAGGAAGTGTGGGTGTGAGGTTGAGGATGCCATTCTCTATTTCCTCCATAAAAAAACTTCTCTGAGGAAGAGGTGTAATTGCTAATTATCTCCATGAGGTGATATACGAATACAGTAACGGCTTCATTACAAATCCCAACTACCAAATAACCCCCGATGCCAGTGTTTTAATTACCCATCTCCCAGGCAAAACATCACTAATCACTGCAGAGCGCAGCAGACTACAAAACCCAATATCAATCTTTTATAGGTACTTCAAAAACAAGAGCATGGTGGAGATCAGATAAATTAATATAGGGAGCAGATGAATCAATATTGTGACCAGCAACTGTTAACAGATATAAATTCCTTGATACGCTCTAGTTAATCTGTTGTTGTCTCAACCCTTTGTGCCCCACGTTAGGCACCAAAAACGACTGTCGTGATTTAACCCCAGCCAGCAACTAAACACCCCACAGCCGCTCGTTCACCACTACCTCCTCCCCCTTCTCTGGTAGGATGGGGGAGAAAATCGGGAGGGCACAAGTAGGAGAACTCTCCGGTTGAGATAAAAACAGTTTAATAACGAAAATAAAACAAGGTAGAACAGTAATAGTAACAATGATAAGAACAACAATAACAGAATATACAAAGCAGGTGATATACAATGCAACTGCTTACCGACTGCTGACTGTGTGTAACGAATGGTGGTTATTCTGAGCATGATGTCACATGGTATAGAATACCCCATTGGCCAGCTGGGTCAACTGCCCCAGCTATGCTCCCACCGCCCAGCTTCCCCTGCACTTGGCAGGGCATGGGAGGCTGAAAAAAGTCCCCAGTGCAAACACCACCCAGCCACAACCAAAGCATCAATGGGCCATCAATGCTTCTCTCATACCAAACCCCAAACACAGCACACCCTTGGAGCTGCTGGGAAGAAAGTTAACTCTGTCCCAGCCAGAACCAGGACAAATTACTTAGACCATTTTTCCTCTTTAAAATGGTAAGTAACTGGTCAACTGCCTTGATTTTAATTGCTGTGAATAATTAGGAAGCTTTACAGTAACCCATCACTGCTTCCTCAAGATAACTTATGAATCCTCTGATCCCTCCTTCCCCTGCTTTCTGGCATTGTGTCCACTTCACATTCCTCTGCTGGGATTGCCTCTTCTCCATATCATTCTTGGAGAGATCCTAATCAATAATCTTGTTGTCAAGCCAGAGTCTACAAAGCTGTAGTTTCACTAGACTTCGATGAAGATTAGAAGATCTTATAATGCCTGCACAAATCTAGTGGTTTGCTGTGAGGAGTGCTTCCAGCTGTTTGCTGTGTTCCAATTTTAGCTTGTGTTTTTGCACTTGCTTGGGAAGTTTGGGTGCTGTCCCCTCGCTAAAGCAACTTGCTGCTTCCTTGAGATTAGTAATACCAAAAAGTATGTCTCAAGACTGGTTTGTTTGTCTTTTAAACAGAGATCAAAATAATCCTTTCCATGTGGTAATTATCCCGAGAGCTGTGTAAATTTCTTGGGTAAGGTTTAAACAATGCTATTGAGGAAAAGTCTGAATGTAACTGAAAGTGGTAGTGGCACACCATGGGCCGTCTTGCTGCTCTAAGAATTCGTTTTTCAGACGCAAGGTAAACTATTTTCTGACAATTTATTCTTGTGAATAAATTGACTTGTCATTGAGGCACTGTTACAAAAGAAGGATGGACTGAGCCGTTGTGGGCTTTTGCAGTAGTGGAAATGCTGGAGATAGAATTCATGTCTTGCATCTGCTGTTGAGCTGGTGGGAAGAGAAGAGGTAAAAGGATTCACCCTGGGGGGTTGCTGTACTTCATCAATGTCGCAATCACGTCCTTCATATTTCCCAAATAAGCTTTCACTGGAGTTGTGAGCTTTCTGATATATGACACCTGCTTGCAAACTTAAGAAATGAGTGAGTGTTTGAATCTTTTGATAGACGGGGAAGCTGAAGTATCCATCTGGATAGCATTAGTACTTTCCATTAAAAAGAAGTCCTCAGTGAGATGTAGAATTAGACTACTTGTTGGTCTAGGTTACTGGCTGAATGTTTAACTTCATGTTATCAATCTTGTATTATTTGGCATAATATATTTAATAATAATTATAATACATGGTTACATATTTTATATAATTATATATTGTATAAATTATTTATTAAATTGATTTATAATTATACATTTATAATATCTAATTATGATATATTTTAATAATAAATATATGCCCTGAAGCGTATGCCTCAGGTAGTCAGTAATACCCAGGCTGAAAGGAGGATGAGNTCTCAACCCTTTGTGCCCCACGTTAGGCACCAAAAACGACTGTCGTGATTTAACCCCAGCCAGCAACTAAACACCCCACAGCCGCTCGTTCACCACTACCTCCTCCCCCTTCTCTGGTAGGATGGGGGAGAAAATCGGGAGGGCACAAGTAGGAGAACTCTCCGGTTGAGATAAAAACAGTTTAATAACGAAAATAAAACAAGGTAGAACAGTAATAGTAACAATGATAAGAACAACAATAACAGAATATACAAAGCAGGTGATATACAATGCAACTGCTTACCGACTGCTGACTGTGTGTAACGAATGGTGGTTATTCTGAGCATGATGTCACATGGTATAGAATACCCCATTGGCCAGCTGGGTCAACTGCCCCAGCTATGCTCCCACCGCCCAGCTTCCCCTGCACTTGGCAGGGCATGGGAGGCTGAAAAAAGTCCCCAGTGCAAACACCACCCAGCCACAACCAAAGCATCAATGGGCCATCAATGCTTCTCTCATACCAAACCCCAAACACAGCACACCCTTGGAGCTGCTGGGAAGAAAGTTAACTCTGTCCCAGCCAGAACCAGGACAAATTACTTAGACCATTTTTCCTCTTTAAAATGGTAAGTAACTGGTCAACTGCCTTGATTTTAATTGCTGTGAATAATTAGGAAGCTTTACAGTAACCCATCACTGCTTCCTCAAGATAACTTATGAATCCTCTGATCCCTCCTTCCCCTGCTTTCTGGCATTGTGTCCACTTCACATTCCTCTGCTGGGATTGCCTCTTCTCCATATCATTCTTGGAGAGATCCTAATCAATAATCTTGTTGTCAAGCCAGAGTCTACAAAGCTGTAGTTTCACTAGACTTCGATGAAGATTAGAAGATCTTATAATGCCTGCACAAATCTAGTGGTTTGCTGTGAGGAGTGCTTCCAGCTGTTTGCTGTGTTCCAATTTTAGCTTGTGTTTTTGCACTTGCTTGGGAAGTTTGGGTGCTGTCCCCTCGCTAAAGCAACTTGCTGCTTCCTTGAGATTAGTAATACCAAAAAGTATGTCTCAAGACTGGTTTGTTTGTCTTTTAAACAGAGATCAAAATAATCCTTTCCATGTGGTAATTATCCCGAGAGCTGTGTAAATTTCTTGGGTAAGGTTTAAACAATGCTATTGAGGAAAAGTCTGAATGTAACTGAAAGTGGTAGTGGCACACCATGGGCCGTCTTGCTGCTCTAAGAATTCGTTTTTCAGACGCAAGGTAAACTATTTTCTGACAATTTATTCTTGTGAATAAATTGACTTGTCATTGAGGCACTGTTACAAAAGAAGGATGGACTGAGCCGTTGTGGGCTTTTGCAGTAGTGGAAATGCTGGAGATAGAATTCATGTCTTGCATCTGCTGTTGAGCTGGTGGGAAGAGAAGAGGTAAAAGGATTCACCCTGGGGGGTTGCTGTACTTCATCAATGTCGCAATCACGTCCTTCATATTTCCCAAATAAGCTTTCACTGGAGTTGTGAGCTTTCTGATATATGACACCTGCTTGCAAACTTAAGAAATGAGTGAGTGTTTGAATCTTTTGATAGACGGGGAAGCTGAAGTATCCATCTGGATAGCATTAGTACTTTCCATTAAAAAGAAGTCCTCAGTGAGATGTAGAATTAGACTACTTGTTGGTCTAGGTTACTGGCTGAATGTTTAACTTCATGTTATCAATCTTGTATTATTTGGCATAATATATTTAATAATAATTATAATACATGGTTACATATTTTATATAATTATATATTGTATAAATTATTTATTAAATTGATTTATAATTATACATTTATAATATCTAATTATGATATATTTTAATAATAAATATATGCCCTGAAGCGTATGCCTCAGGTAGTCAGTAATACCCAGGCTGAAAGGAGGATGAGTGAAAGAAATTTAAAAAAAAAAAGTGCTGCAGTGAGAGAAACGGACATTTTGCTACTTGTGTTGGACGGGATAGCAGATCTAGTCATAGCAGCAAAGAATTCTGGCACATTAGGGGTTAAGAGAGAAAGAAAATTAAACAGTTAAAGCAATATGTGTGGTAGTGAACCACTGCATGCTTAAAGGGTGAGCTTCCAAGAATGTTCAAGAAACTTCTGTGCTGTGGTTTAGTTTTTGCTATAGCCGTACAAACATAGGATAGCTTTTCTGTTGAGAAACAGAAGTTCTGCGTAAGAAAAGACTGTTTCGTGAACACAGTTCAACTTCTCAGTGTTAAGGCAGTTACCTGACCTTTTTTTTCCCACGGCTGTTTTTCTCCTGTAGGCAACATCAGCAGCTTCTTGTCCCTGTAAAGTCTCAACTTTTAAAACATCTTATGTAACTTAGGAAAACTGCAGATTAAATATTGTGATGTGTGATTATCCCAGAAATTGTTATAATTTGTTATAATCTTTGTTGTATAATATTATTTAACAATATAATTGTTATAATCTTTATCCCATGCCAGATGAACGTTGTGCTTTTTCCAGTTCCTCCTGTATCAAAGCTCTTTCTGGGTAATTTCTTTTAGAACTTTTGCAAAGTTGCCCTCCTAAACTTACTTTATGCCCCTTGACCTTTTGCTTTTTTACTGATTTGTCTTTCCTGTAGTTTTCAGAGACATTCTCCCTGTCTAATCACTGGCTTTCATACTGCTATCTAAACTTATTACTCTGTGACATGTTCCCATCACTAATTTCTGCAGCAGACTAATGTGATTTATGTCTATGCCTTTTATGTAACTAAATCTGTCCTGACTTCTGAGTTTTCAGTTTTTCCCTTTGAAACTCATCTATTTCTCCTGTCCAAGGACATACAGGATGCCACATACAGTACAAGTCAAGACAGCATTGTTAGTTTTTGCATGGACTACAAAGCCTTCTATGCAATTAGATTATTTGTGCTGTCTGTTTTGTTAATGCTATTCAAAACCATGTTAAAAAGCAAAATCTTTAACTGCTGTCTTAGTTTCAGTTTTAATGCAGTACTTCCTTAATGGCAGCTCTTGTATGTGTGTATTCTTGTTTCAGTATTGGAGTATAACACTGTTACAAGGTGCTCAGTGTTGAAAACTTGCCTGTAAGGTTATCTTGTAAGGAGTGCAAGCAGAAATGACAGCACTGGGAAATCTGGGGGGAGTAAGTGCAGAGGTAGTTCTGGTTACATTTGCAGCACTTCTCCTTGCCTTCCCAGAGACTTTGGGGAAGTGCTGGACGATTAACCTGTCCTTACACAGGAGAGGGATGAGGCAGAAAAATTGTGCTTGGTTCCTTGTCTGTCAGAAAGTAGGCTGTGGCTGGCTAAGTATCACTGCGATGATTTCAGAGCCTGCCTGATGGTGATGATGAAGATAACAGTTTAGGGGCGGTAAGTGACGTGGTACCACCAGTACAGCTGACACTCTGTATTGCAAGAGTGGAACTATTCCTCAGTATATGAAGTGCCTTGACCCTTTTCTGGCTTGGTTGATTGGTGTACAGTTTTGTAAATTTTGCTGCCTTTAAAGTGTCCAACTTTAATGACAACTCTTGGACTACTTCACTGAAAACGTAACTCCAGGAAGGCAATGCTACAGCAGTTGGACTGTGTGATGGTTTTGGTGGATTGTGCCCTTTGCTTTCTCTAAACTACATATGCTTGTCTTGGATCGTAAGCTTGAGAGCCTAAGTATGAAACATGTTGTGAGCCTTCACGAAATAGCTGGACATTTTGCATTCTCTTTCCCTTCTATTAGAACTCAAACTGTGATTTTAGTGATAGGAAAGTTCTCCAGGGAATGAAATTGAAGTGTGTTTCTTGACTCCGGACAGCAGGACCAGAAGTTGCCATGTAATGAGATGCAGCTTTGCAGAAGGTGTTGTCATGATAAAAGCATTTGTTCTTTGTGGTAGCTACCACTGCTGAAGAAACTCTAAGGAATTTAGGTGGAGAATTCAGAAAGAGATTGTAAGAACAGAATAAGGAAGTTCAAAGATGTGTTGAAAGAAGAATGGTAAAAGGGAGGGGGTAAAGGGGTCCATTTGAAATTTTTCATTTCAAGACATGTTTCTTCCTTCTCAGTTAAGCATCGTTAGTCAATTTCAGAGGTATAGTTGAACTGCTGTTATACATTCGTAGAAAGTGAACTGGAAGTACCTAGTGCAGTTTTATGTTTGAAGTAGTAGCCAAATGCTGTGTTAATTATGCTTTTCCTTAAAATATTATGGTTTTTTTTCTAAATTGTGCATACTAGTAGGTCTTTCTTATATGCTTGTTTTTCTGTCCTCTGTGAATGTTGCTTAAGAATTTACCTTTTAATTATTTAATTAATTTTTAAATTTTAATTTATTCACCATTGAAGGAAAACTACATCAACTGTAACTGTCTGGGTAGTCAGAATGCTCTGGGGAGCTGTTCTTGTGACTTTTCCCTTGAAGTTGTAAAACAGTTATCAGTTAAAGCAGAGACTATAATACATGATGGTGCCTAACCTTTGAAATGCTTTAAGATGCCAAGATGCAGAATATCCGGGTTCTTGACATATAAAGCTCATGACTACAATGTTCTATACTGGATCCTCTGCATATAGTCTGTAGTTGCTGCACTAAGACAAATCTTTTTTTGTGATCCACAAAAGTTACTCTTTATTTCTTTTAAGATTTACATCAAATTTGATCATAATATTGCATTTCTTTTTCCCATACCTTGCCCATTTTATTGCATGTACAGTTTTAGTCTAGAGAGGGGGTTTTTTGTTTAATTTTATCAGAGCCATTTTTTAACTATTACTTTTTTGGTGGCAGGAACATTCTGATAGCAATCTAAAAATGTTTTGGATCTAAAAGCTTCATTTCTGGTCTTTCATACAAAGCAGTGGACTGCTTGTATTTCATTCTTCTATGGTACATGATCTTTTTTCCCCAATCTCTATGCTGATATTTTGACAGATCTCATGAGAGAGTTACTTACAGAGTTTGAAAGTAGAGGGTTATTTTGAAAACTTTCAGACTCCACAGGCCCATTGTGTGGACACTTTAAGAAAAACATCCTGTACTGCCTTTCCTTCCTTGTTATATATATTCTTACAACCATTTCATTAAGAATCTGTAGCATCTCGCCTGTTGAAACTGGTAGTGGGAGGGAGGGTTACTATGAGAATTTTTACCTTCCAAGTAAGTTTGATGAGGTTATGATTATGCTCACATGTGCCCATACAGACTTTTTGCTGCTGCCCTGCTGGCCACAGGGCACACAGCCCGTATGGCTTGTAAGTTTGACTGCATGAGAACTAGTGAAGCACCATTATTTTTTTAATTTCCTGGGTTGAACGAGCTCTTTTATTCATATCACCTCGTCCTGCAGAGGGTTATAGTTAGAAAGATGCACAGGTTTTGGCAGAAATACAAGACCTTCCTGTAGCCATTAGTTAAGATTCTCACTTCAAAGTTGCATTTAGGAACACAATTAGCTGCCTAGCAGGTACTTATGAAGGTTTTACTCTCTTTTATTCTTCTGTTCTGCTAGCTGGTCATTGCAGATCCCAGCTGCTTCTGGATGTTCAATTTCTACTGAAAACTTAGGGGAGGTTGAAATCCACATAACTTTGCTGAGGTCTCCTCTGTGCAGCAGAATTTATGCATTGTCCTGATTCTGCAGAATGAAACTTTTGGTCAGTTTTTGCCTACAAAGCAAGAAACTGAAGATATATTTGAAGTGCAATATTTGGAGTTAATCTGGGATAAATCAAGAAATTTGAACGTGCTTTGTAACCTTTGAGTTGCATGGGCAGCCTTAAGGTGGCTTTCTGACCAGTATTTATTATGATGCTGCCTTTCAGTACGTACTTCTTGAACTGCAATTCAACTGTGCATCCAGAGTGACAGCAGATGCTGCATGTGGAAAGAATTGGGGTTGTATCTCAAGAGCATGTTGGCTGTAGGAAGACTTCTTCATTTAATGTGGGAAAGCGAGCAATGAATGGGATGGAGCACTCCAGGAGGAAATGGACTTCTAGATGTCCTGGTTCTGGCTGGGACAGGGTTAACTTTCTTCTCAGTAGCTGGGGGGAGTGTGCTGTGTTTTGGGTTTGGTGTGAGAGGAACGTTGATAGCCCATTGAAGTTTTGGTTGTTGCGGGGTGGTGCTTCCACCAGGGCCTTTTTGGCTTCCCATGCTCTGCCAGGTGCGTGGGAAGCTGGGGGGGCCGGAGAGCATAGCTAGGGCTGCTGACCCAGCTAGCTAATGAGGTATTCCATACCATGTGACATCATGCTCAGTATACAATTAGGAGGCGTGGTCCAGGAAAAGGCGTCTCTCGTGGTTCGGGACATGCGGGGTGTCGGTTGGTGGGTGGTGAGCAGTTGCATTGTGTGTTGCCTGCTTTGTATATTCTATTATTGTTGTTGTTAACGTTGTTAATATTACTGTTCTACTTTGTTTTATTTCCATTATGAAACTGTTTCTATCTCAACCTGCGAGTTTTCCTGCTTGTGCCCTCCTTGATTCTCTCCCCCATCCTACTGGAGGCGGGGGGGCCGGGGGGGGGAAGGAGGGAGCGTGCAGCTGTGTGGTGTTTAGTTGCTGGCTAGGGTTAAACCATGACACTTGATTATAAGGCAGTAACTGTCATGGCAAACTGAATTCTGTTCCAGCCTCTGCTATGTGATGCCAGGCAAATATACCATAAAAGCTATGATTTTTGCAGAAGATTTTTGTTTTTCCCTTCCAAGATGCCTTACTTGAGCTTGGGTCTAGTTTTGCAGAGCTCTAGGCATATATGGCTGCAAGTGAGATCAGTGAAAACATTACTATCAAAGTTGGGAGGCAAGCAGGTTGCACTGAGTGCAACATCAACTTGTGCTTTGGAAGATGAGGCAAAAGAAAAATGGTGATTGATCCTTCTCTATGCTGAGTGTCCTGCATAGCTGAGTTAGGAGTGCAGGAGAAAATGTGACTGTTTTCACACTGTCATAATATACAGAGAGGTTGAAATTAATGTTGTGCAAGCTATAGTAATTCAACTATTTCCTGAAGTTCACTTCTCATTTGTAATGTGATTCTGCTTTAGAGCCATTTAAAAGATTCAGCTGGAATTTCAAAACATTTACAGTATTTTCAAAAACTTCTGCTTACTCTCAGCTGAGATACAATTTTTTTTCCTCTGTAAAAGGTGAAACCAGTAAGCTAATACTTTAGACAATTGTTTAATATGTATTGCTGACTTCAGCTGCATATAAAATTGTTCATATTTTATTTTTCTTACTGTTACAGATGAACACCATGCCCTCCTTCCCTTTTGTTTTTGTTAAATAAGGATGTTCTGTTCTGAAAGATTTGTTGTGTTTAGTAAGAATGTTAGTATCAGGTTGAACAGGATCCTTTCTTTTCCTTTCCCTTCTGTTTTACCAATTTTCTGTCCCTCCCTTGCTGACAGACCTCTTGAGCTGGGACTGTGTATGTGTAAAGATGACCTCTGAATGAAGTTAAGCACTAGAAGCTTTCAGTTATTTTTCAAAAAGTCATACATCTAACATTGCATCCCCTTGGGAACAGACAAAACAGAAAATTTGTAAGAACCTTGCTAGAAAATATAGAAGTTGGTGTGTTAGTCTCCTGTACATGCACTTATGCTTGTACATACATGCACTTGCTTCCTTCCCTCTGTCCCTGCCATGGAGGAATAAATGGGACACAGGTTTGTCATTTGGCTTCAACTTGCTTGGCAGCTGATCAGCTTTTAAATTAGCAGGTGTGAAAATGTTTAGAAAACACAGAATTTCCCATGTGCCTTAAGAGTGCCTATTAAACATGCAGAGTGTAGAGGAATGTAGGCTGTCCAGTTGCAAATAGTTCCTCACAGCTACAAAGCAGAACTACTATGGAAGTAACATACCTCACAGTCTTCTTTGTTCATTGGAATCCAGACAGAGCACCTGGCTTTGCCATGCACAGAAACATCTTTAGAATGGTCTTTAAAAAAAAAAAAAAATAAGGGAAAGAAAATCTATAATTCTGTGGTTTTTTGTGCTTCCAAAACAAAGCAGTCCAAATACTTCAGCCTACTAGTTAATGCTGATTTAATGGCTAAGCATCTGAATGCTTCTGCTGTAACAACCTAGCAGGAACAGAGAAAATCTGATTCACCTGATCTCATTTCTCAGTCTTCATGCTGGCAAACAGAGATAAATAAAAATGGAACATTAACTTGTGAATGACTCAGGACTTCCAGTGGTAGCAGGACTGTTCAGGGGTTGGCACTCTGTAGAGTTAATATTTTGAGTAAACCAAGTGAGCCAATGGTTGGTCAAAAATGCAGGCTGCAGTCCCCACTCTATGGAAGTTGGGGGTTTGTGCACAAGGAGACTTAATTTGCTGTTCCACTGGAAGGCTGTCTTCAGCCCAGCCATGCATCAGGTCTAGTTCACCCCATGCCTTTTTAAAGATATTTTATGGTCTCTTCTGGTAGCCATAAAAGATAATGAAAAAAGAAATTCCTTTACAGCATCTGGTGAGTAAGTTTGGCAGGGGACTTTCTGCAGGCCTTACTTACTAAAATGCAGTGGGTATATTCTCACTTCTTCTTAGTTAGATCTATGTCATTGTTTCACTTGTTAGGAAGCAAGAACAGCAGGTTCTGCATTTTGATAAATGGGTGAAGGCTGTCTCATTTCTCTGTAGCACCTGTAAGTAACTCCATCTCCTGCTATAATAGTAGTTAGTAATAGTAACACTACATTTAGTGAATTGCAGAGGATGGTCCAGCTGGCCTAGGACATCAGTTGAAGTTCTTGTTCCTTCTTCCTTGATAACAATCCTGATTTTCATGGATGTTCTGGTAACAAGTGCACTGTTGACTCTAGTGGGTATTGTAAGCAGAAGCAGATCAGCCTGACTGCAAAAGTGCCATGCCTTTTCTCAAGAGTTTGGCTGAAGTTGCCAAACCATCATAGGATGATAAGTAGTTTGACTTTGGGATTGACTTTGACTGAGTAGAGTTTAAAGCAGAATTTGGGAAGTTGTTGCCTTTCTTTTGGCATGTGCTGTCTGTGGCTGTAAAAGAGTGAGATTATATCTGTTACCTCTCTTTGTGAGTGAAAGACCATGGACCAGATCGCTCTTCCTTAGTCTTTCATTTCAATGAGGAGCAATGAGTTGATGCTTCAGGAGAAGCTTAGGAGCAAAAGCAGCAGTGAAGGATTCTTTCTTGGTCTGTGCTTCCAGCTTTTGGCAACTAGTAATGGATGGTGATCTCATGGTCTATAATCACTTTTGATCCATAGCTGTCTGTGGCATCCTGTTAAAGAAGTTCCACAGCTGAGACAGGGATTGTGTAGGAAAATTATGACTTCACAATGCTGACAGTTGTCCTGAGAGAATTAGTGAGTAATTGTTCTCTACTTATTTTCATCACACGAATGTTTTTAGGCTTAAGTGTAGTGTCCCTTAGTTACCTCTTCTCTAAGCTGAAACGTACTGGTCTTTTTATGATCTCTTCATGTCCTCATCATTCTTGCTGCAAGTCTCTGTGCTGTCTGCCAGGTTTGAGTCATAACCTGGTCTATGCCTTTGACTCCTGCTGCTCTGCATCTGCCTCCTTGACAAATTCAGCTCTCTTGTAATTTTCACACTTCATTCCCTAAAGGCTGGTGAAGGAGAGAGGTATATTCACGTGTAACTGGAGTGTGTCATGAGTGTGTTGCTGCTACCAACTTACTCTGTCCTAACCTTTCAAGCCTTGTTCTGGCACCCTCTTTGTAGATGAACTGTTAAAGCCTCCTAGTAATGTGGTAAGCTACATAACCCTCAGGTAGCTTAGCCTCATGTAGTAGACTTTGTGTAGCTTGATGCTTTTTTTTAGAAGGAAAGAGGAATTAAGGCATAATTATTACTAGTTCTTGCACTGAACTTTGCTAAGGTTAAACTGAGCAGAAATTAGTAAATTCACGTTTTGTAAATTCACAGCTTTTGATTGTCTGAATGTGAGTGGTTGGGGAACTGTTCTTTGACCGTATGTTTCTTTTCCTCTGGTATACTTACCTCCTACTGAAGGTGAAAATACTTTTTTATGGTCTGTATCAAACTGCTCACGTCCTACAGTAGACTCTGTGCCATTTTGAAGTCAAGCAAACTGAAATGGTTCATAATTCTGTTGTACCGGTATTTTCTTTGAGCTCTCTCTTAACAGTGTGCTACCAATATTCTGCACCAACAGTTCAGCAATATTAATTGCCTTTTGGCTAAATTGGAGCTCCAGCTGACCAGGAGTGCAGTGCCGGAGGCCTGACTGAGCTCTCTCAAAGCCTGCTCCCTGAGGTTTTCCTGCCCACCAGCATGTCACATACATGGTTATTTGATTTGCATATAGCAGTTAATGTTTTTAATGGCTAGTGCCCTCCTTTGCGCGGTGGGTCCACTAACAGCTATATCAAACCATGGAGTTTCCAGCAGCCTACTGCAGGCTTGTACACTGCAGCTGCTGTGCAGTGACTCACTAATGCCATAGTACAGCAGCTTTAAAAAGACAGTACTGCAGATAGAGGGCTCTGTGTGTCCTATTCTATTTTAAAAGATTTAAAGTCAGATCAAACTTCTGTACAGCATTATTGCTCCTTACCAATACAACCTTCATTTCTTCCAGTGGCAGAGTCTGTGTCTTCTATTGGAAAATGTTACTCTAATATCTGAAGCATTCAGGAAGTGTTAGTGAATGTGAAAAACACCAGTCTGCATCGTGTTACTTAAGATACTGTTCCATATCAGAGAAGCCTTTTCTAATGCTCTAAATCTTTGCTGGATGAAAGGGGCTCTGTCCAAACAACCTAGGGGGCTGCCAGTCTAGCTTTAGGGATGTGAGCACAGAAATTCCCAAAGGTAAAATGTACTTCTGCTGTTGGAATATTTTTGTCAACTTTCTTCTTTGCATGGAATATTTTTTCTTAAGGGAAGGAAGTAGCTAAGGGTAGGAGTTAAAGGTGCGTTATCTTCCATGCAAAAAATCCCCCTCCTGTTACGAAAACAACTTGTCCTTCTCCAAAATCAATCAGAAACTTTTCTTTGCCTTTGACCTATCCTCCTGTCCCCAGATGTTCTCACCGTCTAACTGGTCAAATAGTGTTCCTGATGGATATCTCATCAGCGTTTCCCTTTTACTTTATGTTTGTATTACCACACTTTGCAATTTTATGTATGTGGGTTTTTTTCTCCATTCCCTTACTTTTGCTTTTAGTTCTGAGGCATGTAGAAGCAGGGATGACAATAGAGGCATACTTAGATGATAGTTACTGTGTCCATTTGCTCCCTAATCAGGGCTCTGAATGAGTTGGGGAGGAAGAGGTTGGGGTTTTATGGAGGAGTTGATTACTGCGGAGTTTGTGAATAAGTGGGAGCCTCAGGGTAGTCCTGCAGGTGGCCCCAGAGACACAGCCTGGAGGTGTTGTATTCCAGACTCCTGGAGAACGTGGCTGGCAGTCCACCAAAGAGCAGGGGATTGCTGGGGTGGGAGACCAAGGGAACTCACTGAAGCATTGTCAAAACCAAACGACTTTGACTTATCAGCAGATTCCAATTTAAATAATACTGAATGAGTATTTTTCCTAATCTGCTCTACTTCTGACCCTCAGATCATGCTTTGTGTTTAATGCTATTCTGCTTTCTATCTGCCCAAATGGTTGACATCAGTAACTGACTTGCAGTGTCCCTCTAATAATATATGGGGGCTTTCTTTCTATGTGAGCTGCAGTATTTTGCAACTCTTAAAGCCTTTGTATTTTTTGCTGAAGTCCTCTTTTTATTATCTCTTTTTTTTTTTTTAAGCTTAGTGTTTTCTATCTAGCAGAAAACAGGAAAAATACTTCTGGTTATTGCAGAAATCTTAGCTGAGTGAACTATCCTGAGGCTGGTAACCATCCTATGGGTTTATATGTCATTTTGAGTACTGGGGTGGCACAGAGTTATATATTGTTCTTTTTAATTAGAAATCTTGCTTTTTATTAACAGGTTGCTCTATGGGGAAAAACACATTAAAAAGAAAATTCCGTGGAGATTTGAATAAGCTGAGCTATATCAGAAGTCTTTTTCAAAATTGTCTAAAAGTTAAATATGCTTGACAGTAGTAGTTGTGTATTTCAAAATACTGTTGATTTTTCTTTAGAGACCATGCAAACTAAAAACTAGGAGAGGTCAAGTGTGTGTTTATTGTCGCAATCTTTGCTTGTACAGGAAGTTCTCACTCATTACAGAGCAGTTAAATGAGCAGCCTCCCCAAGGGTCTACTGAGCAGGTTGTAGACCTGGTGGTAAGCTCTGATACTTCTTTATTAGAAGGTTTTAAATACTCCCAGAGTGCCAGTAAAGCAACTTCTGTTACTTTAAGTCTATACTCTAGGTGTGTACAGTGCAGGAGAAGATTGTATGACTGGCCCCTGTTGTCCGAAATTAGTTAAAGCTGTGAGTGAATTCCTTCACTGACAATGTCTGCTGGCCAAAAGCAAGCATTCACCCCTCTAAATGCAGGTTGAAAACTAAAGCACAGCAAGTTCATGTTAAAGCTCTGCGTGATACATCAGGAAAAGATACAAATCTTGCAATATCAACAAGTACAGATTCTGTGAAACTGGGGGAGGCACTGACTTAGAAGTTGTGATACAATATTGGGGAGTCTCCTTAGCAAATTTTTTTTTTTTAAATTATTTATGGATGACAAGTTTACTTCTGTGATCATGCAAGTCTCGTAAAAATTTATAGCATCTGCCTCACCTTGGCTGGGGAATGAATATCTTCTCTCCCTGGAGAGAAGCTGGATCTTTAATGAGCTGTGAAAAGAAACAACAGCACAATATTCTCATTTTTGAAAGATGTAGACGACATTGGTCTGAGTGGAATAAATCCTCTTGGAAGCCATTTCTGGGTACATGAAGGAGGAAAGGGATGAATCAAGCTTCGTCAACCTCATTGTCTTCTGTGATGAAATGACTAGATCTATGGATGATGGGAGAGTAGAGGCTGTCATCTGCCTTGATTCTTAGCAAGGCTGTTGCTGTGGTCTCCTGTGGCATCCTTGCATCCAAGTTGGGATGGTAATGTCTGGATGGGTGAAAAACTACTAGATGAGTGAAAAACTGGCTAGATATTTGAGCTCAGAAAGTAGTGGTTAGTGGGTAATACTCACCACTGCCCTCCAGGTAATAATATCACAGGAGTCTATCATGGGATCTGTTTAATGTCTTTACATCTCCTTGTACAGGCTATTGATAATGCACCTCATCAAGTCTATGAATGACTCCAGTCTGGGTTTGCAGTTTATACACTTGAGGTAAGGGTTGCCATCCAGAGCAATGGGTAACAGGGGTTTCTTGCTAGATCTCTTGAGTACATCAGGAGATTTCTTTACATGTCACAGCTACTAGAAGAAGCATCCTTGCGAGCTTCATTGTCCCATGCAGACTGTGTGAGAGAGACAGAATACCAAACCTTATTTTTGCTCATATCCTCCTCACTTTTTCTGGTTCTCCCTCTCCTGCCCCAATTTAGATTCAACCTTTGGACAGTGGGGGGAAAAAAAAAAGTAAAATAAGTGACTGTGTGCTCACAGGTATCTTTGAAAAGAGGTGACTGTTGTCCTTCGTTCTCCATTTTTCCTTTCTCAAAGTCAAGCCTCAAAGAGGAGGCAGTCCAAAACATTCTGGCTCCTATGCAGACGATTCTCAAACTTTACTGCAGTTTTCTTATTTGGTGGGGTGGTGGGTGGGTTCCTTTTCCCCACACTGCCACCACTCCAGTTCGTAGTAAAATGATTAAAGTGCAAACTTTGGATTTGCTTTTCTGCTCTCCAACTCTGCCAGATCACGTACTGGCTTTTCTCAGACTAGCTTTCATGCTGTCCTCACACAGAGCAGCAAGCGTTTCCTCTCCATAAAAATTAAAAAAGTAGGAAGGGTAGTATAGTATAGTAAAAATGCATTCACTCTGCCAAGTGTGCTTTGGTAGTGACACTGTACTGCATAACAAGAATTTAGTTTTGTAACTCAGAACATGTAACCTGAGAATCTGATCAGAGAAAGACCCTACAAATGGGCTCCTGAAGTTGTTGCATTCTCTTAGGGCATAATGTGTGTAACTCTCTAGTGTTATGCTGTGCACCCTGTTACTGCAGTCATGTTCAGATGCCTTCCTTTTTATGAGTGCGATAGTCTTGCCTGCTGATTATTTGGGACATTAACATGCGGTTGCCATGGAATCCTGTGCACAAAGTCTGTTTTGCAGGTAAACTATAATGTGGATGCTTTCTCAGCCTTACTCATTTGGGTGGTAGACAATGGGATCCAGTCTTTAGTGTCCAGTCTGATACCCTGCACTGCTTTTCCTGGCCTGTTGCTTATGCCACTCCTTGTCCAGCTGGTTTGTGAATCTACTGAGTTACCTGGCACCATGTCTAACTCCCTTAGAGTGCGTGGCAAAAGTGACTAATCTAGAATGCTGAGATGGCAAAGTGCTTCTTGGACAAATGCTGCAGTAACAACAAAGCTTGTCTATGCAAAAAAAAAGTCAGGTACTGGTAAGACAGTTTTGCTAGTATTGCTGCATACATTCCATGTGTTAAATTTTTGGCACAATTACCTCAGGTAAGGATCATCTCTCCTTCACACTGATCTATGAAGCCATACTGGTGAAAAGGTATCACGTAGACCTGATCTCCAGACTCTCAGCTTTTGCCCAGGCAGGATGTGTTTGCTAACAGATGTTCATTGTAGCATGAGTTCTTTAGGCCTCTCAATCCTCTTGTGGCTTGAAATGCATATGCTGGATTCATACAGTATCCTCATATTCCCATGAGAGAAACACCTGTAATGGATCTAAGCTGCCTTATGTTTTGTGGCTCCTAAACTGTCTTTTCTTGATGTCTGTTGTGAAGCATACACTGGCATGGTTTGTGGCCCTCTCTGTGGCCAACACATGAGAGTATAAATCTGTTGAAGCCTGACTCTAAGATGCTTGTCATAACCTTGGCCCTAATAGCTCCATAGAGCAGTCCCCAGTGTATGCCAAGATGGCAGCCATCATTGGCTGCAGCTGTGAACTCTTGTGAAGCCTTGAATACGGCAGTATTCAAGGGCCAAGTTAAGCTTTCATAAATAACTCAAATAAATGCACATAGCGCCCCTTGAATCAGTCTTCTGAAACTGCAGTAAAAGAATGCTTCATAGTTCCGGCAAACTTTGCTTTGCTTCTAGGGAGTTGCTTGAATATAACACACCTAGGGGTGGGTGGAGGGGAGAGACTTTAGAGGGGATGTTGCACTACAGATTCTCAGTGATCTGAGCACAGGTTTTCAGTGAGTGATGTTAAGCCAGTATAATACACGAAGCAGGGCAATGTAGAGATGGAATGAGAGAGTACCTGTACAAAACTGCAGAAGCTTTTAGTGAGTGTTTCTGCACAGTAGTATTGTAATGAGGGAGAAGCTCATTGGAGAAGGCAAGCCTCTTCTCTCTGAGGGATGATCTGTGTCAGAACTAGGGAGGATGCTGGTGCTGAGGGCTTCTCATTTCCAGCTGAATTATTCAGAGCTACCTACTGTTCCCAGAGGGAGCTTCAACAATAATTTTTAGGAACATCTGCAAATACTCCACTGTTTAAAAAGCACAGCCCTTTCTTTCTGTTTGGAAGGTTTATGGCAGTTTGGATGTTTGGAGTTGGTGACTAGCAATAGTATGAGGACTGCAGAAGCAAATGTTGACTATTCAGTCACCTTTCCATTTGTATGTTCAGAAACATGCTCAAAGAGAACTCACTTGCTCCATGATTTCACTGAGTATCAAAGTGAGGCTCACCATCCTTCAGTTCCCAAAATTGTCCTTTTGGCCTTCTTTTTTTTGTGTGTGTGTGTCTTAAGATTGGTGCAACATCTGCTATTTCCTAGTCATCAGGGACCTCCTTGATCTGCGTGATACTTCAAATGTGAGAGAGAGCAGCCTTGCCATGGCACTGCCCGTCTTTCCCAGTACCCTTGGATGCAGCAGGTCTGATCCCATGAACTTGTATGGATCAAGTTCTGTTAAGCAATTCCTGACTAAGTCATCATCAATTGGTGGCCATCCTTTCCCTCCTTGAACCCTGTCTGTAAGAACAGACACTGGAAGACCTTGCTGGTAAAAAAACAACAGCAAAGAAGACATTAAGTACCTCTGCCTTATCTGTTTCTGTTGTCACTAAATCACCTACTCCATTCAGTAACTGTCCCACGTTTTCCTTGTTCAGTCTTTTACTGTTAATGTAGCAGTAGAAGCTCTTCTTGTTATCCTTATGATGCTTGCAAGTTTTACATGCAGCTGAGCTTTTCCTTTCCTGATACCATTCCTGCATGCCCAGGCAATGTTTCTAAATTCCTCCTTTGTAGCCTAACCTTGCTTTCACTTCCTGTATGCTGCCTTTTTGCAGTGGAGTTCCACCATGAGTTCCTTCCTTGGCTGGGCTGGTCTCCTGATACATTTGCTTTCTTTCCTGAGTATTGGGCTGGACTGTTCCTGTGCTTGGAGAATGTCCTTGAAGACCTGCCAGCTTTCTTGTGATCCTTTACCTTTCATGGCAGCCTTCAATGGGATCACACATACCATTCCACAAGTCTGCTTTCCTGAAGTTCATGGTCTGTAGTCTACTACTCTCCTTTCTCTCTGCCCTCAGGATCTTGAACTCCCCTATATTATGATCAGGGGAGGGCTAGCCTACCACCGAGGCTACCAGTGATTTTTATATCCTTAATCAGTACTTCCTTGCTCGTGAATAGCAGATATGCTTAGCTGTGCACCATCCCAGGTTAGTCTATCCAGTATCTATATCAAGGAGATATTCTTTCTAGAAATCTTGCCAGTGTGGTCTCACCTGCTCTGTTGCCTTTCCAGCAGATGTCAAGAAGACTAAAATCCTTCATAAGAACCAGGGCTGTGATCAAGAGCAATCCTCAAGTTGTTTAGGGTGCTTCATGTATTTGGGAGGTCTGTAAGAAAGCCGTTTCTGCTGTGATGCCACACTTACTGGCCTCTTTTCTGATGTGGACCCGCAAGCTCTAACCCATCCTGAAAGAGCTCCATATATCCAAACTGCTCTTTTGCATAAAGGCACCCCTTCACCTTCATCTTCGCTGCCTGCATTTTGTGAAGAGCATCTGTCTGTCCATCAAAACTCAGTCATTCCTGCTGTATCTCAGTTATTCCAGTCACGTTGTGTTGTGACTGAATGCAGAGCTCTTGTTCCTCCTGTCTGTTCCCAGGCTGCATGTGTTTGTGCATGTACACTTCAGACAGGTGTACATTCAGCCTGTAATGTTGCTCCTGAAGTGCCTCTTGTTCCTGTCACTCTGAGTCCTTTACTTTCTACTGCTGTCCTCCAATTCTTCACTTAACTGTAGGACAAAATCTCCCTTTCTAATTGGAGATGATGTGAGCTAAAAAGTAATTTAACTGAAAAAAAAGATGTCCTGGCTTCACTGATGTTGCTGTGCAAAGAAGGAAGTAAGTGGAAAGCATAATATCCTGCATCTGTTTACGCCAGCTACCTTCTGCCCTTTGCATCCACTGATACCTCCCTTGCCAAAATCTTGCTGTGTTGGGTTGGGTTTTTGTTTTGTTCGTTGAGTTTTGGTGTTTGGCTTTTTAAAAGACTGTTCAAGAAAAGGAGGAGAAGAAAAATGTTTGGTTACTAAACTCAAATCTTAAAATAGAATTAATAGTTTCATGAAACCTGTTAAAAGCTATTTCCATTACTAGTTAAAAATCGTTGCTGCCACTATAACCTCATCCATGGCAGAATTTATTACTTTGCGGTGAAAACATACTGCAGGCAATAGAACTTGGCATTCCTGGCCAGAGCCGGAGGAGATACTACTGTTTGGTTTCTTTGTTTCTTTTTTAATTTAAAAACATGATTTCATTTTTATTTGTAAGAGCCCAAGTAGTAGAGGTTTTGTGGATTTGGATTGTCTTTGGGGTTCCTACAGCTATGTTTTGATTGCATAATAATTGTTGGGTTATTAATTCAATAATGTGATCTAATTTGTTTCCATTATATGTACACTGTTAAAATTTCACTTGGGTGTTTACTGTTAACTGACAGTAAAACTTATGTCAAGAGAATATCTTGGGGGTTTATTTTATACCCATTGGAATACATTTTAATGCTTCCCTATAAACACACAAACACAGAAACAGGCTGTGCACGCACAAACATTCTGTCATAGCTGGAAAAAATGGAGCTGTGACTTGGGCAACTTCAGTTTGCCCGTGCATGCTCTCAACTGATTTCTATGAAACTAATAGCATATCTTAGCCTTCCCGGGCTGGGTCTCTTGCCATGTAAGTGTGTGCACATTTCTGATTATTTTTCATTCTGTTCAGCTCTTGCTGCAGACATCATGCAATGATCTCAGTGATTTAGGCAGGTGATTAAAAGGAAGCCTCTATTTGTGAATTACTTTGCGAGAGGATGTTTTTGAGAGAAGCTTATTCAGCACGTAGTTAGTATACAGTTAAAGGTAGCTCTGCACCTAGTTCTGGTTTTTCTTGCTAGCTTCTACAGTTTTGGATAAGTGCAGATGAACCTTATGTACTCTAAGTGAGGTTTAGAGTCAAAGTTGTGGAGAAATAGCTGGAGTAGGACTATCAACAAGGCTTTGTTTTCTAGGGAGACGTAAGGGTATTGTATGACAGAGTTTAGCTAGTATGAGTTTACTGGTGTGATTAGGAAACCAAGTCCCCAGCACTAAGGCAGTTTACATGTGCAAAAGCATATTCTGCCAGTAAAAACTGCCTCAGTCTCATATATAAAAATTATCTTTAAGCTAGTTTTGCATTTGAAACGAAGTATTGTATATGATTTTTTTGAAAAAATATGTTCATGTTTATACATGTTGCCTTGTTCTTTTAAATCTGATGGTAAAGTAATAAAGTTATAATTTGTGTCATACTGTGCACTGTGTTCAGGCAGCTTCCCAATTTTTAAGAACTATCAAACAGGCGGGTATAGTTACGCACACACGTTTAAAGAAAGAAAAAGAAGTGAGCTCGCTGTAGTCCATTTGGGATTTTATTTCACTTGTTTGGTAGCTGTAGGCACTTTGCCTTCTGCCTAACATCTAGNGGAAGAAATTTAACCCTATCCCAGCTGAAACCAGGACAACTACGCGTTTTAGTGTCCTTGTAGTGCCAAGTGGAACAGCATTGGGAAATATTCACAGGCAAACTCGGTGCTATGCATGTTTTGTGAATGAAGGATTTGCAGCTGCTTGATTTTCTGTCCCTTTATTTTTTCTAAGAATAATGAAGTGACAAGACTGTTCTAATTACATCAAGGGACAGTTCTGCACTGGGAAATTCATGTTAGTCAATTCCTCTAGCTTATAGAATTAAAATCAAAGTGGATGTAGTCTTTAGGACAGATACAAAAATCTTCCTTATACTGAACATACTTTTGATGCTTAAAAAATAAACAATAGTTTAAGTTATTCTTCTCATGATAACTCTTTGTATAGCAGATTGGTAACGAGGGAGGGGGAAAAACGCTCTTTTGCCCATACCAGAGAGTTGGACTGTGGCAATTTTGGTCAAAGTTTCTCCAGATTAGACAATCTCACTTCCAGTTGAGCTTGGTAATGTTAACACAGCTTTTCAGGTGATGTCCCTTTTGGTCAGTTGGTGACTGCTGAGCATGGAGTTAAACAATGTCTGGGAAGACCATGGATGCTCGGAGAGGGAGATATGCGCTGTAGCGTCAGAAGTCACCAAGCAGGTCTGTTGGAGGCTGATGAAGAAGGTAGCAGCAAGGTCTAAGACTTTCTGTGCAAATTCTTGATCACAGATCACTCTCATCATTGTATGCATTCCAGGCTGCTTGTGCTGATGGCTGGAGAAGGAGGTACGAGGCAGCAAAGAAAGGCAAAGGCTCAGCAAGTGTCTGGTGCCTGGACTTGTGTGTATGCTCTGGTGCATAGGCATGAGCGTATTTGAGAAGAGGCTGATAACTGGAAAAATTCTCAAATATCAGGCATCTACAGATTAAACACTTGACCCATGTAATCATTTAAATATTTTAACAGGACCATTTTTAATAATCAACCTGTAGCCACTTAAAAGTAGTTATATTGTGATCTCATAAGTGCTCCATTCAGAGGGTCTTCTGTTATTTGGTTGTGCTTCCAGCACCCACCCCACGCCAGTAACAAATTAGCAATTTGCTTTACATTTCAGGGAAACAATCAAGTTAGATTTTGCAGCTTCATACCTTATAAATAAACGCTGTCATAAGACAAAATATACTGTCACTTACTTTGTTGTTGTTTTTACTTAGCATATGTTTATGCCAGCATGCCTGGCATCTTGCTTCTCTTCAATTCAGGAAGGTTGTGAGTGAGGTTACGGTGAACGCAGTCGAGCTTAGTCAAACTCGGGTAGAGGGCGCAGCTAGGCTGCCGAAAGACAAACCCATCTCACGCGGAAGGGTAGGAGGAGCAGGCTGGGTGCTGGAATCGCCGCGGCTGCGGCCGGCGCCGCCGACATTCCCCCTGTGGCCGAGGGCGCCCCCTGGTTGCGCCAGCGGCCGCGCACGCGGCGCACGCGACCGCTCGGCGCGGGGGGTCGGTCAAGGGACGGGAGCCCCCGGTTGGGTCCTGCGCCGCGCGCTTCGCTGAAGGTGAGGCACAACAGCGGTGATGGCTGTGAGAACGGGTACAAAGGAAACAGAGAACTGAGCTTACTCCGTAATGAATGGCTTTTTTCCGTAGTATAATGGAGGAATGTTACTCCGTTGGTTGGAATGAAGATTTCTCATATCATTGCTAAATTACCAATGTATCTTGCCGAACAGAGAACAGCATATCAAAATATATAATGGAGAAACACGTCAGCACTGATGAGTAATTGAAGCATAAAAAATAGGGGAATGAAATTAGAAGATTCTTTGTGTACATCTGACAACGAATACGAATTTGTGCACGCTTTCTTTCCACTTTTAAAGTGGGGGAAAAAAGCCTCAAACAAAACCCTTAGACCACCACACAAAAAGATCTTCACATACAGACTAGGTTAGATTGGTTTTAATTAATTCAAATTGCCAAGTAGAATACCTATTTGAATTATGTTTTTCAGTTTAACTTTGAAGCATTCATCTAAAGAAAACCTGAATCTTACTAGTTTTAATAACTATGATATTTCTAATTGAACATAGCTTTTGTACTGTATTTGCTAAATTTGATGAGGAAAGGAGGTAACTTACAGGCACACAAGCAATTTATGTAGCTTGCTAGTTCTGTGGTTTAGTCTTTTGGAAAATTGCCTTTCTTTTTTTCTCTTGATAAGATTAGTTTTTATTTCATAATTGATGGTGGGCTCCTGTTGAATAGGAATGCAATGACATTAAATTTAGACAACAAGCTTGTTAAAACAGTCTTAAAAGGCAGACATATGTTTACATGTTAGTGTGCTGAGAATAAGAGTTCAGGAAAATGAGGAAAACGAAAACAAAAATATTTGGGGGAGTTGCAAATTTAACAGTTTTTTCTCAATATGTAGTATTTGTAGAAGTAGTGAATTAGTATTCACTTGCACTTTGCCTTCTTTATCCAATCTATAAAAATTAGACTATTTTCTCGTACAATTTGTAATAAATTTCCTAACTTTGAATAAGTAAGCTATTAAACTGAGGGAAATTACTCTGGTTTCAATTGAAAGAGGAAAAAAAGGCTTCAGCTTTTGAAAGAACACCCTAAACAATTCTGAATTCATTTGGTTAGCCAAGAACTTCCTCCAGAGGCTTGACTGATCCTAAAACTTCAGGACTAACATATTCCCTTTAAAATATTCGATTACTATTTCCTTTTTTTTAATACTAGACATCTTAGGCTTCAATTTCAAGTACACTTTAAAATAGCTTTGATTATGTTTAAATTCAGTATCTTAATTTAAATTTATGTCTCTCTACCTGCTGGTTTGTGATGTTCAAAGACTCTTCCTTGGATCAGGGATTAGAATCAAGATTGTGCATACAATCTTTATTTTGGTCCATCTCTATTTTTCTTGGCCAATATATTACTATGGAATTTCATTGTTCTGCATTTTTCTTCCTTTATTATGAAAGGGTTTGGAATGGAGATGCTCTCTTGAGAACTCCTGAGTAATCTTATTGTGTAAAATACTGGGAAGTTGAATGTCCAAAAAGTGGGCCTGTGTGGCTATTTGAGTCTCAGGAGACCTCCAGATGGAAGAATCTTTCTGCATGCTGTAAATTAATGAGAACCTGCCTGTACGCTGCATATTTTACAGAAGCAAAAGGGACCTTTCCTTTAGCCTTGGTATGATGCATGCTACTGATTTTGTCCTGGTAATGTTAGGCCATTTGATTCCAAATTTTTAACATAGATGGATGGGTGCAACCTGGCTTGTGTTGCTTGAATAGATACTTGGCAGAAAGGTAAGTTAACTTTCTGATGGATATTAACTGCAGAGAATTCAGACTCACCAAAACTAGTTAATTCAGAATAACTAAGAAGTAAATTAAAACTCAGACTTCTTTGTAACAGTGTTTCTTTATCACAGGTCAGGTTTTGAGTTCTGCATGTCTTCAGCTGCTTAAATTGATAATGTATTTAAGAATGGAGAAAAGCATGTTAGTCAGAGCTTTTTTTTTTAACATGCTCTTTCTAGAAAAAGATTCTTTTCTGCTGAGAACCTTAAGAACCTTTGTTATGAACCTTAGGTGAGTTTTGGAAAATGCAAGGATTATCGGAAGGGAAGATTTGAATGAAGTTCAAATTTATTATGAAAAGCACGGGTCCCAGAATGGTTGGACAAATTCACAAGGGGTGAATCACTGTTCATTAATCAACACCATCCACATGCAACCTGCAGATCAAGGATCCCAGAACTACTGGTTGTTGTGAACTGATAGGCTGTGCCAAAAGAAGGAGAAATTAAGTGCTTTCTTCTGTGCTCACTCAAGAGAAGTTTGTTATTGACCAGCACTAGGACAAGATTCACGTTTAGACAAGCCATCTATCTAAGCTTGAGTAATTGTTCTTAGGTAGCAAGCTTCCAGAGTGCCGTTACTAGAGTTACTAATGTCTAACAAAGGCAAAATAAATGTAAACATCAAATTTTTGTTTAGTTTCTCCATTTGCTCTGGTTTACAAAATTAACCCATTCCATGGCTGACAGGTTTCTAGTCTGGGTGTTGAATATGTATCAAAAGAGTGCCTCTATTAATGTTTAATAAACTTGATAAGACTTGGTAGCCTATGGAAGCAGGAGGCATAGTCCAAAGAATTTCTATACTTCTAAAAGAGAAAAGGCAAGAGCATACGTCATGACTGACGTAACCACACTGAAAAGTTGCCTTACTGCTATTCAGTAGGGCAGCGCGGGGGTTTTGCTGACACTGAAAAAGAAGCTTTTCACCTCCATCCTAGGGCATACAGTTGTTTTTAAAGCGTGTATTCAGAAGAGTTTTTCTGTCTGTTAATATTACTGGAGAATGTAAAGTGAATTATCTGCTCAAAAAACAAAGGAAGAAATGGTATGAGATGAACAGTCTGGAGCAGCAGGACATGGTGTTTGGTGGCATTTGCATTAAATGTTGAACTGCTGCCTTTTGAAACAGATACAGTGAGGTATGATGGGACGACAGTTTAATGTAATTTGTTTGATTTTTTAAAATTTTGATATTGAATTAGAAGTTGAAGGTCCTAGAAATAAGACAGTGGTGTTACTTGAAAAGGGAGTTCTTTGTGTAGATGAAGTATGTGTCTAATTCCTCGGTAGCTGAGTTGGTCAGAGTGCAGTAGTTCCCTAAAAAACTGAAGATAGCATTCAGTTTTTCATAGCTTTTTTCGCAAATTGTGACATGTTAGATGGAATTTTTCCAGCACAACATTTGGGAAGACTTCAGAAGAAATGTTCTGCTATCTCCAAGGTCCAAGACAGACAGAAATGCATTTTGGCTTGTTAGGTAAGTTTCTTGGAATATTTCTTCGTAAGAAATTTTCTAGTTATTTAATGTGCTCTTGGGATTTGAAACTTGGCAGAGACCTGGACTCTTATGCCAGTGTTCTGACTTACCATTCCCATGGAAATCCATTTCAATTAGAGCCTTTAAAAATCAAAATCATAAAAAGAGAAATCACAATTCAGAAATGCTGGAAATTGAAAGCAAAAAACATGGTGCTTTCTGTATATCTGGTTGCTGGCTGATTTACTTTTAACTACAGGTTACGACTGTAATGACTGTGCCCTGTATTTGCACTGGAGCTAAAATTAGGGACTTTGTATACTCATTGATGTCCTTCCTCCTAAGAATAGAATCATAGACTCATAGAATCATTAAGGTTGGAAAAGACCTCTAAAATCATCGAGTCCAACCGTTAACCCACACCACCATGCCCACTAAACCATGTCCCTAAGCTCCTCATCTACACGTCTTTTAAATACTTCCAGGGATGGTGAATCCACCACTTCCCTGGGCAGCCTGTTCCAAGGCCTGACCACTCTTTCAGTAAAGAATTTTTTCCTAATGTCCAATCTAAACCTCCCTCGGTTTAGACAGTGTGGAAGAAAAAGGTTTTGCAAATGAGCATCATGTGGACAAGAGCAAGTGGGGTCTAGATGGTGACAGGGGCTGTAAGCTGTGGAGATGCCTAGGCAAATGTAGTTAGAGGGAGCAGCTGGGAAAGGAATACCAAGGACAAAGTATGTGATTGTGCATCTTGGTTTTAAAAGCCAGAGAAGAAAAAAAGAGTCGGAAGGAACTGCAGCATTTCCCCATGAGAGGCACAATAAATTAGCACAGAATTGCTTAATGAATGATACTCCAAAAAGCAGAACCTGGTTTTCCAGAGAAACATTCAACTGTGTAGATATCAAATTTGCCTCTTATTTTCTCAGAATCTTTGCCTCTTTGATAACAATGATACTGCTGCTTGTGATAAAGCAAGTTGAGGTTCCTCGGAAAGTTTCTCTTTCTGAAAACCTTATCAGATTGAGACATATATCGAGAAAGGAAGGACAACTGTGGTACTGTGGAATTGAAAGGTCTATTAGCATGTACATGCAGCACTAGGGTGAGAAGTGTGCTGTCAACCTTTTCTTCTTTTCCTTCCAAGTAACCTGGGTATTGTTATCGTAAACTGATTTGTTCAGGGAACAAAAATATTATTAAATATTTTGTTTAACTTTTTAAAAAGCTGGTGTGGTGTGTCTGGCTGCTAATGGTCTTACTCTGCAGGTATAAAAAGAAAAAGACATAAATAAAATACTGAATGTTAACATGGTTCTTTCTTGGAAAGAAGACTAGGACAAATGCTTACTAATTGGAGTGAGACCAAGACAGACAGGAAGAGAGGAAGTTATTTCATGGCCCATCAAATATAAATTAACTTTTTCATTTTGTCTGGGCAAGTGATGATCCTACTGATCATTAATGTAAATTGCAACACTAAGCACTTACCAGCTGCAGGAAGATTGGGGTTGTGGAAAACTCATACACAGTAACAAAGTCCTACTTAACTCTGGCTTCTCTGGCTTCTCTCTGAGACCTATTTGAATTGTGTTCAGGTCTTCCTATTTTAGCAGTTAAGCTGTCTTTAGAGAGAACTTGGGCTTTTGCATGAAATAATTTCCTAGAGGTGGCTTGATCGTACACCTTTAACCATGCTTTCAGAATTGATCCTGTTTCAAACAGGTATCTGCATGATAAGTAAAGGGAGGGAGAAAAACAGAGAGTCATAAAATCTGAGCAACTAGCATTACTGAAGACAATAACCAGAAACAAACCTGGTCAATCACACCAGCCGAAGGGCTATCATGAAACTGCAGGCAAACTTGGAACTTTGCAACAGATAAGGATGCAAACCTGAGGGTCCAGTGTTGGAGGGGGTCAGTGGGACTATGCCAGCTGAGGAGGCAATGTGCAGGCAAGAGGGGGCAGGGAGGAACAAAGAGGTGGGGTAGACAGAAAAGGGTACAAAAGGGGTCGGTTCACCTGTGAACTGTAGCCAGACAGTACGCTTGTCTGGCTGAGCCCTGCACCTGATCACCACAATCTGTCCTGTCTGTTCTTAACTACCTCTCTGCGTAATCTCGCTCTCTATTCCATGTGTATGAGTGCTGCAGGGACTTAGTGCCAGCTGCTGGGGGACAGGCATGAGAGGAGTGGGTGGCAGCTGCTGAATTCCATGACAAAATTAAAAGATGATTTTTTTTTAAAATGCTTTGTGGCTTGCCAGTTTTATTTTTTCTTCTAGGGTTGATTTACTTTAAGCAAAAGTCAGCCTTGAGTTATTGAAATACTTGTTTTCTTTCCTTTTGCATATGCTTTTAAGTAACTATGTTTGGATATCTTTTGGGCTTATGGTACTGCTGTTAGCCTGCTTTTGGAAGATGACAAGAGGGTGAAGAAAGTTTCCTTCTTTCTAATAGATACTGAACTTCCTGGAGGAGAAGCTTTAGCTGAAAAGGCACTACTGTGTTTTGGCTCCTGGATAGTATTTTCTGTGGTGGGCCTCACCCCACTATATATCTGTATAAATGAATGTTATTCTTCACTCTGGAACAGCATCAAATGTGCATATGCAGGGTGAGAGCATCCTCTACTAGACTGTACTTGTGCAGGAGTACACCTGATGAAATAGCCACCAGGGAACAGCAAGGGGACTGTGTAACTAACCTCCAAGCAAAGCTGCCATAGGAGCCAGACACCAAAAACTGGAGGT
>VZTQ01009761.1:4053-14490 GCA_013400755.1 Pelecanoides urinatrix | reverse complement strand
TTCCTAGCGATGTCCTTAACATTTATTCACCTTAACATTTATTCACCTGATGTCAGCTTCTACCTGAAACAAAATGTGACATTATTGGGTTTGATGACTATCATGATGATATGAGATTTGGTGGTATATGCAGCAGATTCTATATTGCTTTAAATTTTCAAATGAGTTGACTGAGAACAAATGTTTACCCAAGAAGTTTATTACACAGGAAAAAAAAAAAAACAATTGTTTACTTGTGAAAAGAATGAGACTGCTTTGTGAAACATTTTTTTTTTTTTCTCCTTTTTCTTTTTCTCCTCACTACTTTCTGATAGCTATTCCTTTTTTGGTTCTTGAAGTTTATTTCACATAAAGAGTGTGTACTAGAAAAATGATACATACAAAAGGCAGTGTTCAGGAATGATTTTTTCCTCTGAGGCAGAGGTACTTTTTCAAATTCATCCCTACTGTTGAAATGAGTGGAACAGCACCAAACATGCTTTTAGGTGTATTTAATCAACAAAGGGGAAAATAGATCTTTTTGTTCTTGGTGTTTGTTGTTTTTGTTTATAAGTAAAGGCAGCTAATCTAAGTGTCTCTTTTCCAGTCTTGGAAGCAGTACAGCTGCTCTGGTATAATGTTCTGGTCAAGTTCAACACAAACCCAATTATAGCTAACCTCCAAGCTTTTTGAAAACCCGTAGGATTAGTGAGAGCTGTAATAAGCTGCCTAACTTCTAATCTGCTATTTATCCATAGTAACTGATGGCGGGGGGAGGAGAAGAAGAGAAAAGACCAATCTTTTAGAAAGTTCTTAGAAGCTGGAATTCTGTCCTATAACAAATTAGGGCATGGAAGTTACCAGGAACACCCAAAAATGTTTTCTGTGCCACGGGTATGAGCTTAATTATTTCACTATGTTACGGTCCCCTCAGTGGGAATTAAGGCTGGCTAACATTCTAGCAGAGAAAAGTTGCTGCAGCAGGAACTTGCTCTTACGAAAATTATGAAGCAGTACTCAGTGGCAGTGGGAATTATTACTACTGTTTTGTTTGTTTGTTTCAAAGACATCTTCCACTCTTTTCACATGATTTTATGCTGAAAGAGAACAGTAAGAACAAGCCTCCAAAATTTCCTGGGAAATCAGTCCTTGGGAAAAAACTTCAAAATTATTATCTTTTCATTTTACTTTAACAGTCTTTTAAAAAAAATTGTTTTGACAGTCATAGAAATGAAGGCTGTTTGCCAGACTGCATTATCAAAAGCAGAGCTAATGGGCTGATGGAAGTGGTTACTTCATAAGACATTCATATACAGAGTACTGTGACCAGTTTTAGGTCCCCCAATGTGAGAGAGAGATTGACAACTAGACAAAGTCCAGGAAGGAAAATAAGATGGTCAGTGAGCTGAAGCACATGATATATGGAGAGAAACTGAGGAAACGTGGTTTGTTGTATTTTTTTGCCCAGAGAAGAGAAAGCCAAGGGAAGGTAGAACCTAATTTCAGTCTTGTGCACGTAAGACAGTTAATCAGAAAGTTGTGGAAAAGAAGAGCTAAAATCTTCTTTGAGGTGTATCACAAAAGAAGAAGAGACAGTGTTCACAAAGTGAACATATGCATAGGGAAATTGCATATATGGTGGTTAAGCACTGAGGCATGTTTCCCAGAGATGTAGTGAAATCTCTGTTCCTTGAGATTTTCAGAATATGACTGGACAGGGCTTTGCACAACCTGGTCTGACTTTGAGGTTAGCCCTGCTCTGAGCAGGAGGTTGGACTAGGGCTCAGGTGGTAAGTCCCTTCCTAAATAACCTCAATAACTGTATTCTTCTTTAAGTCTATGAAAACATAGGACTGTTTATCCAAAACAAATGTTTAAACATTGTGAAAAGAAATGCAGGCTTTTCCTTTCAGCGATATCAACATTTTAAAAGTATTTTAAAAATTTAAGTGACAATATCACATTTCATTAAACAAGCAGATGAAAAGGAAATGTTCTCAGTTCTGAGCTATATCAAGTTCTTGTTCAGAAAAAACAGTGAAAAATATTTTTTTTAGTTGCTATTTTTTCTTGGCTTATCTAGGGAGAATAAATCCCATCCAGTAAGGTGGTACAGATTTCATATGGTTGGAGAAGTTACTGGACTGAGCTATAAACTAGGAGGCTTGTGCCTAGTCTCAGTATTTTGACCAACTCTTCTAATGCTTTTCAGTTCAATCCTTTGGAAGCAATTACTCTACCTACATTTCACAAACAATATAACTGAAAGACTGCAGATCCTTATACAGACTGGAAAAAAGACTTGCTGCTAGGGTGACAGTCCTTCCTATGTCTTAGCCAGATTTCCAGAGTGACTTGCAGTATAGACAAACCAGATGTTTCAAGAATTCATGCTAACACAATCTAGATATTATGTCCTTTCGTAGTCACAGTATGAATTTAGAGATTTCTAAATTTACCCGGAAATACAAGCTAATAGCCTAACTCTTGATTTTTCTGGCAAAGCCTTGTTTCGTTGCTCTACTAATGACTATTTTGCTAGACTTACTGCTCAATTTCTTTTAGGTGTTCATATAGTCATTAATTCTATACATCTAGCTCTCCTACATGCTTAATTACAGCTCATGTATAAGTAGTCTTTGGTCTCCTATAAAAGCACCAATTTTAAAAAAATCTTCGGAGCTGGTCAAGAACTATAGACTGTCAAGTACTATTATTTCTGTGCCAGTTAAGTGTTTTAAATAAGATATTGATAAAGTATGTATTATATAATCTATATGTAAAATAATAAAATTATAATATATTATATAATTATACCATATAATACATTTGAATATTTAATAGAGCTTTGGTAAAGGGTAGTCATGCTTTTAAAAGCTTGTAAGAGTTCTTTGCAGGTTTCAATAAACATGTGAGTGACAGTGGTTTGGATAGCATGACATAACCTTTTACTTCATCAGAAACTCCTAGAAAACAAAAAGTTTGAAGTAAAAATGATCATAATGGGAAGGTAGGAAGAAACTAAACATACATAATTCTAAAGCAAGCCCAGGACAGTGAACCTCTTAACTTAGGTGATTTGAATTGTTCTCAGCAAGTTCCTCTGTAGGCATCCCAGGCAACTAGTGTGCATAAAGTAACAGTGTGAGAATACTACCAGGGAGAAAGCTGTTTTCTCCCAGTGAGAGGATGCTGTGTTTCTAAAAGTAAATTAGCCTTTTCTTTTTAAGATAACTATTTTGCAAAAAGACCTGGTTGCACTAGAGTGTTAAGCAGGTGACTGCCAACTAGCTTTCTAGTGCATCCAATTTACCTCATGTTCCTCATTCTAATTTTAAATGAAATTATGGTCTTTGGAAAATGATTTCATACAGCACTTAACAGTACATCATATGTACTAATGGCAAACCTAATGACAAACCCACACAAAGTCCCTAGTAATAAACCCCGTTTTGAGAGTTTAAGGAATGACTTAATAGCTTTGTATCAGCTGTCCACACAGAGGTGAATTTTAATTTAATGGGAAAGTTGTATCACAGCTACAAAAAACCAAAACCAAAACCCCCCAAAATGACCAAAAAACCCATACTCATAACTTATACTCATACTCATAACTACTCATAACAAATATGCAGGTCTTAAACTTTCAAAAAGGCTATGACGGTGGGTTAAAACCACAAATGGAAATGTCTGTTACTCATACTAGCTTGAAAAGTGAGCAGCCCTTAGCTCTTGTGTATAATTATTGTAAAAGAGAGGATGCAAGATAATAAAGTACAGCCTTAGCTTTCAACCTTCTTTGACTTAAATATTTTATATATTTATAAACCAATCAGAGGCTCATTTTGATCTGAGTAAGTAGGTTCTGTGTGCAGTATGGAAATTAAGAAATAAAAATGGAGAAAGATGGAAGTTTCTGCTCCGGGGATCCAAACGTGCTTTTGTAAGAAGTCAACAAGATTTGTGCTGATTAAACAATTCAGAGCAGATGTTCTCTCACTCCTACAGCACATAACTTCATTTTGCCCTAATCATTTTAGCCACGTAGTGTGCATCAACTTAAGTGGTGGAGTGCGCCTGGTAGCTGGTTTTTTGATGTGCACTCCATTACCAAGTCTGATTCAATAATATCTTGTAGGTAGGATCTGTTCTTTATGTAGGTTTTTAACTTCTGGGTGCAGATACTGTCTATAGCAAATTACAAAGATGTGTAACATATATGAATATACAAGTAACATATACTGTAAATAACTTATGTTTATATAAAATATGTAGCTCATGGACTAAGGTTAAATGTGTTATCCAACATTTAGCATTACACATGCATATTTATGTCTGAAAAATATTTTCAAATATTCATGTCTGATCCATGTGATTTCAATATAAAATCCATGGAATCTGCAATAAAATAAGTTAAATAAGTATTACTAGGTTTTGTGTGTTGTGAAATAAGGTTACCTGGACACAAAAACTTTCCCTGCATGTGCCACAGAAAATTAATGTATGTGGCCTTTAAAACTGTAGCAGCAGCATTAAATCTCAGAGTCTAGATATAACCATACAATCATAGAATCATAGAATCATTANTCCTCTGGGCAGCTTTCCAGCCACTCTTCCCCAAGCCTGTAGCATTGCCTGGGGTTGTTGTGGCCGAAGTGCAGGACCCGGCACTTGGCCTTGTTAAGCCTCATGCAGTTGGCCTTGGCCCATCGATCCAGCCTGTCCAGGTCCCTCTGCAGAGCCTTCCTACGCTCGAGCAGATCAACACTCCCGCCCAACTTGGTGTCATCTGCAAACTTACTGAGGGAGCACTCGATCCCCTCATCCAGATCATTGATAAAGATATTGAACAGAGCTGGCCCCAATACTGAGCCCTGGGGAATACTGCTGGTGACCGGCCGCCAACTGGATTTAACTCTGTTAAATACATACAAAAAAATACATGTTAAGTATTTTAGTCCATGATCTGTATATGTTAGTCCATGATCTATAGTCAAGAATAGTTTTGTCATCTAGTATCTAAAATTTTATTAAGTCTTGTTCAAAATGTCTCAAATGATGGGACAGCTGCCACTTCCACTAGAAGATTACTCTGTACTTTAATAAAAATCATTTGACAGGATATTTCCTTTATAAGGCATTGCCTTTTTGCTTGCCTGAGGCAGTTGCAGGTTTGGAGCTTCTCAAAACTTAGGTGATATTTTCACAATAAGCTATAAACAAAGAATCCATGTATAGCTATCATCATTACCATTTTTTATTGCTGTTATTCTTTCTTTTCTTTCTTTGTTTCCTTCCCAAAATGTACACATACTGACCTATGCACAATGTGGCATTTCTTTCATGAGGAAACAGTGATCAATTTTTAGGGCTTTGGAGGACTATTGTGGCACTGAAACACTGCCAACTCTCCCTTTCCATTTATGAGCAGATTAGATGTATTAATTTTATAGTTGCTCCTGGAAATATCAAAAGTGGTCCAGGCGCATGAAGTAATTGCTTACCTCTTTCTTTGATGCATTGAGCAAGATCTGAGTCTATTCAAATGAAGACTTAATCTACACAAATGTTCTATTTGCATACTGTCAATTAACTTTTTAGATTAATCTGTGATTTTTCTTTTTTACAATTATATGCAGGTTTCCCATTCTGGAAAAACATTTTATTGTTTAGCCGTCTGGTTGACTAGGAATTTGGGGGTTATGCTGACTTCATTTTGTTGTGGTTTTTTTCCTTGAAAGATTTTCCCACTACTCCCAATATTAGATAGGGAAATTGAGTCCATCTTCTCCTAGATTTGATATGAGGATTCTGTAACAGATTCCCTGAATGAAATTCTAAATTTCTACCCTAGCTGATGTAAAACCCAGCCCTATCATCTCCAACAATATAAAATTCTGTTTGCATTTCAAATGCCTTAAGAAAGGTTGACAAAATTCTTCATTTCTGGAAACACAGTCTAATGTTATTGAATCAGAACTGTTGCTTTAAATCTCCTCCTTTTCTAAGCAATCTGTTTTTTTATGCCATCTTCCCTCCCCCCTTCATTATTGACTACTGTATGTCACTAATGTTGCTTTGTACTTGGCACTGGTGAGACTTTGGTTTGGACTACTGTGACCAGTTTTGTTTGGAAGACATTAAGAAACAAGCAAAGAAACAGACAAACAAACAAAAAAAAGTGGAAGGGATCCAGAACAGAACAAACCAGAAAGCTAAGAGTTTTAGAAAGCATTATGTTGTATACACAGATGAAAGAGCTAGGTGTTCCTAGATTACAAAAGGTCCTGAAGAAAGACATAATGATGTTCCACTACACAAAAAAGGAGAGTAATCTTCTATTTCTACTTGGAAAACATAAATCATTACATGGATAAAGAAAGCATACATTACAAAGGGTGAATATTTGCCATGAAGGTGGCCTTTCTTGGAAATCTAAACATGACTTTCTGTTTATAAAAATATCTATTTGTTTGGACCATGTTAAATATGGCAGATAGGTGTCCTGTTTCAGGGATGCGTTATTTTGCCAGCTTTATTACAGTCCATTGGAAGTGGCCAAGATAGCAAACTCTGAAAGACTTTTACATATGTATATTTTTTACTCTGCTGAGGATATTTTGTATACAGCTGATGGCTGTTGTGCACTGCAGGTGCAAAGAAATAGGAAAGGAAAATCAGTCAGTTTTTTAGGGCAGTAGAAATATGAAGTGCTATAGAACTACTCGACCATATGTAAAAAGGACTTGCAGGCTAATATAAGAAGAAATCAAACAAAAATAGTTGACACAGTATGATATATTGAAGCTCTCTATTTTATTTATTTACTTTAACTTGTTTTTTACTTTGGGGATATGTGTTGGGAGGATTAGAAGTGAGAAGAGCTATAATTTAACATTTAGCAAAGGCTATAGAGTTACCCTGAGACTTGTAGACAACACATCAATCCATTTGTCAAGTACTTGCAGTTCACACTTCAAGTAGAATGCACAAAAATAATAAACACTGAGCCCACAAAGCCGTTTCCTGATATTTTATTAAATAAAAAGCTATAAACAAAAACAAAAATCTGTGCAAACCTGATTGCTACTGCCAGCTCTTGTTAGTAATGCTATTATTTGTGTTAATGGTGGAGCCACATACATATTAAATTAAATTACCTTTAGCCATACCTTCAAATAGAATCAGTCCATAAATGTTTCTACACTTTTCTTTATATGAAATATAATTTCAAAATAAAAATATAGTTCCCCTCTGTAAAATCAGAGTTATGCAATAGAAACCCATGAAACTAAGGGCTATCTGTCAGCTTTAGAGTTCCTTTGAAAACTTCTCCCTTTAACCTTCATCAATATCTATTCACTGTCATGCTTTCCTTTTATATCTACTTATTTGTTGGACTGGCTTGCGAAGTGCTTTGAGATAAGTTTGTGCAACGCACTACACAAAAGAAGCTGAAGAAGCATGCTGTTCCTCAACAGATGCAGATCTAGTGTACAAAATTGGCAAATCTCTTAAATTCCCCTAGGCACATGGTTTACAGTAAAATGTTTTATGAATCTGTAAACATCAATCACAGGTGCAGGAAGCAATTTTTATTTTCCCTCTTAATCCAGATTTTTCTAATTCAAAAGCTGTTTACCAAGGGTAAACACATCATTCTATATCCCCTTCAGTTTTTCCACATTTTGTTTTTCGGTGTTGCTCCCAAGCTTCTTTGTTTAAAAAGATGCTTGCTGGAACAGCACATTGTCTTTGTTGCACACAAGATAAAAATGTAAGGGTTATGAAGTCCAACTAAGTAAGTCAATCTGATATTGGAAAACAATAGTAAAACCAACATTAATACATGACTTGTAACCACACAGCTGGTTATGGCAATTTTAAAATTTATGCTTAAAGAGAAAATAAATAAATTCCCTAAGATTGGTATCAGATGATTAGGGTGATTAAAGAGGATTAAAAATGCTATTTTTTTTAAAGTAATTGGTCAGATTCAGAATGGGTTTCTTCATATCCTTAAAAAAGATATAATTTGAACTTTCAGCTAAGTCCTTGTTTTGTTTTAAACTTTCATGTCTGATACCTATGCTGATCCCAAAAGAAATGACAGGGGTTTAGTTTTCAACCAGATTGAAGTAAATCTACTTGTAGGTGATGTTTACATCTAGTGCACAAGGCCCAGAGGTTTAAGTTTGCATAAGATGCACCTGAAGCATTTTAAGTGAAAATTTTCATAGAGTAGGATATGCTCTAAATCAGTCTTTACCTCGTTGTATTTACAATACTGGAAGCAGAGGCTCCTAATGCAGGCAATGTGAGTACTTCACCCTATATTTAGATCTCCTCATACTGGAGTTATCTTCTTATTTAGAGCATTGTAATGGTTAAGATTTACTTCTCTCCTACCCCTAATATATTTGTATAATATATATAATTTTTTGAGGTAGATTTAAATGTACCCATGTGCAGTATGTATCTGTGTTGGTTCAGAGAAGTAATCTTTCCCAAACAATCTTCCACTTGTGCCTTCCATCTTCCAAGGAGAGAAAAATTTGCTACTGCAGTTGCTTTCCTCTCTGAGCAAACACAGCTGGTCGCTGTCCCGAGGCACCAGGTAGGTGCCGGGCAGGGTCTGCTCCCAAGGCTGCTCTGCCCACCTGTGTGAGCAGGAAGGTAATGCAGTAAAGAAAGTAACCGTTTGTTAGTAATTGCTCTTCATCTGGTGGAAGGGCTAGTCAGACTTAGTCATAACAGGATTTATACAGACTGTTAGTGCTAACTTGCATTCTCAAATAGAAACACAAGATACAGCAAAATCTCTTTCAAAGAAAAAGAGCTGCTGTCTTCTGACTGAGAAGTCCAATGACTCCTCTAATCAGAAACATATCTGTACTGCTCTTTCTAATTCTCAACTATTTAATTTATTCTCTAAGACTATTATTCTCATTTCTCTAAGAGTTCCTTTCATCTTTCTGCATTTTCTTACCTAAAGAAATGTTTCTTCTCACTTCAGGCCTTTAGCGCTTGCACAGTTGCAAATCCAATGTTACAAATGAGAGATTATGCCTTCAGGATAGAAATAAAGGACAAGATTAGTGCAACATAATGAAACAAAAGCATATTTCTCATTTAAAACATGAGAAAAAAACTTTTATCCATTTATGTATTTATATAAAAATGTATGTTTCTGCTATATATAATTTATACATATTTTTGCATTCACATATATAATTATTATTTGTTTCGAAATATTTTTTTTCTGCAATTTTCATGGTATGACATTTTTAAACATTAATTCTCTGAACTTTTGATATTTCAGAATAATTTACTTTAGACAAATTTTTGCTGGAATATTCATTAATTTTCTTGCTCTGGAGAAAAACAAACTTTTTTTTTTTAAAGAAGTGAAGACTACAGCCCTGTATTCCTTTAAATTAATGTAAGATAGGCAATAGACATTACAGAGCTGAGAGAAAAAACAGCTGCTACAACTGGAAGGAATGCAGAGTATATGGAAGTAAACAGATGCTTAAAGAAGGCAAGATGGAATTTAAAATAGGTCTGGTCTGAACTTTCAGTGGCACTGCTCAGAGCTGTGATGTAGTTCAGCTGTGATGGGAACCTGTGTAAGCACAAAATGACTTGCAAGAAAAATTATTTTCTTTAGTGCTGAGCACAACAGGACCTAGTCCAGTCAAGCATAGACGTATGTTTAATCTATTAGTTCCTTTAAAATCAAGTAACAATTTCTCTCCTTTATTATTATTTATTTGTTGTTAGAGGTTTTTGGTTTTTTGTTTTGTTTTGTTTTTTTTTAATCTGATTACTTCATTTTACTTCCAGTAGTTTATGGAATATGAACACGTGTCATCCTAGAAAATAGACCTTACTTATGGTAGACAGTATTATAACTAAGGAAAGTACTTCTTTATGTGAGGTGTACAGATTGTAAACCACTCAGTATTTGGACTAAAAGTTTATTGTAACTTATTAGGTTATTGACATAGTGACTTTCCTTAAGGGAATGTGTATGTATATAACTTCTGGTATGGTGTAAAAACATGGCAACTTCCATCAGTTACATTAATGAACACCATATGGATTACTTTGGAGATCTCTTTCCAGATGGATACATGCTGTTTAGCATATTGCAAATATTAGCCTGAAGTGAAAAAAAACCCAACTCATTAGAATGATTTAAAAAATAAAAATATTGAAAGAAAGGTCCTCCTGGACCTTCTTCAAGGAGGAGGTCTTAAAGGCGCAGGAGTGGGCCGTCCCCATGTGCCGAAAAAAGAACGGGCGGGGAAGACGACCGGCCTGGCTGAACAGAGAACTCTTGCTGGGACTCAAGAAGAAAAGGAGAGTTTATCTCCTTTGGAAGAAGGGGCAGGCTACTCAGGACGAGTACAGGGATCTCGTTAGGTCGTGCAGAGAGAAAATTAGAAAGGCCAA
>VZTQ01009757.1:87835-117835 GCA_013400755.1 Pelecanoides urinatrix | reverse complement strand
CTAAGACAGTCAAGATCTTTAGTATTAATAATGTTGGTTTTGATGCATGTAATATACAAAAAATGGATTAATTGTTTTTTAAAATCCCTTTCCACAAATTCAGCACTTTGGATCTTTCTTCCCTTTGGAACAAAAGCACATTTTGAAATTTTGGAATTTTCCCCAGGACAGAAACCTTGTTTTTTCACAAGTTCTAATCCATGGTGAGACAGTATTGGTCTGGAATACAGCAGCTGTTGTATACGGTCAAGAAAGAATATGAAGCAGAATGCATAGTAAATGCACTCAGAATATAAACCAGAAGCTTTTACAAGCTCCTTTAACTGCAAAGGACTGGGGTTTATATTATCTCCAGTGAGAAAACTTATACCAGCTTTTTGACAATAATATATGGTCATGGAAGTAAATTCAAATTTATTCATAGGCAAAGTTTTTTTAAAACTACAAATCACAACTGTAAAGTTCAAACAGACAATTCAGTTGATCAGGATGTTAGGAATACACCCGTTCAGTTTCCCAAATGGCTGTGTCACTCAGTCACACTCTAATAAAGGCTACTCTCTGCTCAAATGAGGCTTCATTTATACTAATATTTAGAAATGGCTCACACTTTAGAGACTGATATTTCTAGCAGCACTCAGATTCAGGATATGAGGAACACAGGTGCAAGAAAAATGCTATTCGTTAGTTTTTAGTCATCAATTGTAAAAGCCTATTATGAAAATGTTTTGCCAAACATAGTTGATAAACAAACACAAACTGACCTGTGATTAGCCAAACACCATAAATAACAAGCACCAAATAGGTGATGTGAAAGTTTGCAAACATCCCATGAATATTTGTTTCTGCTCATTAGCATCAGATTCATTAACAAAAGCCGGAGAGATCATTTGCACAACCCCGAAAGACCACGAACAGAAAAAGAGGCTAAGAACGTTCAGCTGTATCACTAAGCAATGGCCAAGGGTTTTGAGGCACCAGACTGGGGCCCAGAAAACTCTCTTTTGTACTTGTCCTGCTGGATGGCTCTGAGTACCCAATTTCCTCTCAGGTGGCATTAATTACTTTAGCTCAAGGCAGGCATAATGATACCGACCTCCTTCGTAAAGTACTTCGAAACATGCAGATGGAAAGCATGTAGCTGTAAAGGGGCAGAGGAGGAAGGACAAACCGGACTCATCCCTGCCATGCCATGTTGGATGCTGGTTAGAACCAGGTTGTTCAACTTGCATGTACTATGCCCACCCAATCGATATTTCTGCATCACTGCAAATCTCACAGGCTGTCTTACAGCAGTCTTTACCAGCATCTGCAGATGGATTTGGTATTCCTTATACACCATGCAAATATTAGTTATTGTAAATTAAATCAGGCAACCTTTCCTTACTGCACCTCTTGTAACAGAATGGCCTTCAGATACAGAGGACAAGTGTAACGTGTGTGCCAACCGCATAGAGTTTAAGTTTTTGAAGTGTGATTTGAAAGGGCCTTAAGCAGTTGTTCTGCCTTCGGTGGTGAATTTCACCTTCTGAAATATAAAATGGGTTGAAAGACGAATACAATCCTCCTAACTGCATGCCAACTTTTTTGTGTGTATGAAGTGGAAATCTATCCATTATACGATTTACCCTATCACCTGCTGATCAAACTGGAGGATGTACACCTCCGATCAGCACTCAGCCTGGAAATCAGAGACTACTACAAAAGACTCCCAATGTTTTAAATGAAACACGATATGGTTAACATTTGACAACAATCTTGTTAAACTTTATACGCCTGTAAACAGAGTTTACAGCGGTAAGTTTGCCATCATGCTACTATTTATATCCCATAAACATAGTTTAGAGTGATATGCATAGCAATTATAATGACACTGACAAGAGCACTCAACAGAAGCACAGATGTTGAGATGTTCTTATGCAATCTGTATCACTGTTTCTATCTACATAAACTTAGTTCAATAATGAAAGTTGCCACATTTACCATAAAATAAAGACAAATATTGATATTTTAAATGCAAAGATGAGCCGTTATATCTGCAGTTTCAAAGACAAAACTTCTCAAATCACATCATGCTTTCATAGAAGAAAGTCTCTGAGTAGACAGCCACTTCTCTAAATTTGCGTGGGGTGTCTGCAAAGTTACCACTTTCCAATTTAGTGTGCTTTCTACCCAGGAGTAAGTGGAAGAAAACCAGCCAACTTACGATCTCCTTGACAACGCACAGGACCCACAGATATCTTGGCTTCAGACCCAGGCCGGTCAACGTCTCCAACCACTACCTGACTCACTGGTAGGTGCTCTTTGTATGACAACATCCCAGTGTCTTTCCTCCTGAATTACAGAGAGAGAGAAAAATAAAGCACTTGTGAAATATATAAAAACAATCTCCCTGATCATTATTATTGTTCAATGAACTAAGCACCAAAAGAATAGGTATGTAACAATTACACCAGTACAGTGTTACTGCCTAAAAACCTGCCTAAAATGAGATCAGTTTGAGCAATAACGCTGCCCCTTTACTGGAGAACGGATGGATAGCGGCTCCTGTCACCCAGGAACACAGTCAGAGCAGCAGCTTGCTTTGTGGCCAGTTCTGGACTCAGCTGGGCTTGTGTGGGTCTTCCTGCTTTCCAGACTGACCAGCTCCATACTAGTGGGTAACACGTTGCTGTTGATCTCCTTGCTGATGTCTTCTGAGAGGGAAAAAAATCCTAACGCTTCCTAGAAGTGTATCTTTTTTGCTCTAGTTGCTGCCAGTTATTATCCTAACGATACAACCTCTGCGTACCAAGGAAACGGTGCTTCTTTTATATTTAACATTTTTAGTATTATATTAAAAAAGATAAAGACTAATTATCTGAAAGAGCTTGTCATCTTAGTCCTGTCATTTCTAACACTAAGTGCCTAACTCCAAAAAATCTAAACTTGTGAATCTAAGCATGAGTATGCAGCTCAAACCCCATTTTAGTTAGCAAGATCACTAAAATTCAATTTATCATCATCTCTAAAAGCTCATTTCAACTGCAGTCAGTAACCTGGTGCCTTTTTCATGCCTAGACCGAATCACTATGCACAGTTACAACGTTTTTCCTTTATCATTTCAAGAGCTGAATCCTGCTGGCATGTTGAGTGCTGCTTCTTCCAAATAGAAAATAAAATAAACCAAACCAATTTAATTAGGTACCTTATCTCTCAGGTGCTTTTTTTTTTTGACATAAACACATGAAAGACCAAAAATATCCCCACAGGAAAAAAGGCACTATATATATACTGTTAGGACTATACTTTTTGACACAAAAGAAAGCAAGAGGAAGCAAAATAAATCCATCTATTTCTCTTTTTTTTTTCCTTGTTTTCAGCTGTGCCTTACCATGTAATTGACTATCTAAAGTAAGCAACTTTTTGACGTAAAACCCAATTCCTTTGTTCAAAAATACTATAAAATGAAGGATGAATACAGGATCTGGAGAAGTTACTGAAGTGCACAGTATGAATATAAGTGGGAACGGGTAAGGATTTCAGGAAAGTCTTTTCCATCTCTAACTCGGATGACTCCGTGATCTGACTCATCAGATTGCTAACTGGGAAGCACAGCAGGGATCCGCACGATCCGTGGTAATGCTCAGAGTTTTCCAGTGCACAGTAGTATTTCCCAGTAGCGTCTCCAGTCATCATCCTCACTGGGTCCTTCTGAGGAGGTGGAAGGCCAAACATTTTTTTTAAGAGAAGCACAACTAAAGTAATTAAGAAAATAACCATCACATTTTTGAATGACAGTTCATTGGAAGTCTGTTCCCTGTGATGAAGAGAGTAATTAGAGAACTAATTACTAGAGTTTTTCAAATAGTAGATGACTGTTTTCCTTAATCTGCATGTTCTTCCCCTTCAGAGGACTTGCCTTTCTCCATGGGCCCCTTGTATTGCTGAGCTCATGAACCCTCCCTGGCTGGACACAGCTGTACCAGGTGCTGCTACAGGGGACTGCTAGAAAGGAAGGAAAATGGAGAGGAGAACCCTCATGGGCTGCTTCTGCAGATTGTGCTGGGTTGTCGCACACTGCTTCTCATCCACAGATTGCAATGCCCTTTACAAAGGTATTGTGTTCATCAATTTGGAGGCAGGTGATATAAGGAAAGGGAGATTAAAGGACTTTCCCCTCAAGAAAGAAAAGAGTGAATAACAAAGCCAGGTATGTAGCCCTAATCTTCCATCTCTGCTAAAGACCTGTATCCATGGGACCCACTCCCTTCTAATAGACTATAAATGTAGGTCATCGCTTTCCTCTTTCTGAGATTTTCCTCTGAGACTGGCTTTCTCTGCTGATTGCCACTCTTTCAAAGAATGCTTTAAAGACGGACATGTCTATTTAAAATAAAGAATTCTTCGAAGAGTGGTAAAAAGAAAACTACTGGCATTTCTCTTCTTTCCTTCCCCTCTCACAAAAAGAGCTAATGTTTCAGCTCCAAATAAGGATGTCAAAGGGCAGCCCTTTTCCTGCCACCAATAGCTTTCACCTCCTTTGAAGCAAATAAAAAGGAGCAGTAACGATTTTCTCCCTCTTTACTGATCATGTTTCTACTCATTTTACTATTTTATTCATGCATTTAGTGATATGGTCACTTCAAAGCTGTTGCCACGACAATAAAACTAAATGTTAGAGTTCTTTTCAGGAATAGCCTTATTTTCTGATAATCGCTTGCTTGTCTCATCATTGTAGGAAACGCCTTCTCCCCTGCACAGGAGCTATTGAGGGCTGGGAGGACTAAGAGCTGAGAGAAGTGTGTTGTCTTTTCTCCAGCAGAACCTGCGTAGTTCGTTTGCTCTTACAAAAAAGGGATAACGGTAGCTTTTGGCCCACGCGTGCACCAAAAAGACAAATACTCTCAAGAGACTGAGTGGCTCTGTTATGCTTTTCTAAGGTACTTGTAGTTCCTCTGGACATACTAATCAGCGCTGACAAAGTCAAAAAATTTATAAACCAAGGACTGATTATAATGCTTGACTTTGCACTACACACTTAGAAATAATCACAGCTGGAACACTCAATTCCTGCAAGTGATAATGCTTCTGCCGGTATTTAAAGACTTTGCACATTAAGAGGTTGGAGAGAGTCTCTGAAGTTTTTCTTCACCAAAGAAAATCCCCTTAAGAAAATAAAGACTGAATTCAGAGTGTGTCATATTCCTATTAATAGCCAAATGGGAGATGAATGAATCTGATCAAATCCTGTAATTATTACCAGGAGTTATTGATGAAATCTCAGTGTAATTTTCTATTTCTAATTTCTTTTCCTATATATAACAGTCTGCAGAGGGCTTCAAGGGGCCTTTGAATAAAAGCAGCAGATATTAGTGTAAGATTTATCATTGTTTTGATTACGATCATCTGCTTACTCTTTATGAGCATTCTGTGGTATGTAAAAAAAAATGCATTATGCATATAACAGCAAATGACATATTCAAAGTAATGATAAGATTCTGTATTGCTATTAATTTGTTTATATAATGATTTCATACAACCAGACTTCTGTTACTGGAATAATATATTTTCTCCAATATTGTTAGACATCACTTAATTATCAGTCCAGTCCTACACAGGAAAACACATGAAGAATGTACTACAGGTAGGAATGGTCTTAATTTTCAAAGATATGCTTACATGACCTGAGGAACGGGAATTGTTTTGAGAATACAAATAAAACACCTACCGGACTGAAACTGCAGTGTTAAACACATATTATTTAATTATTAGCAGTGGTTTGAAGAATACAAACTCCCAAGTATTCCCATTTCAAAGATATACAGTTGTCCACCTCTCACAAGAACCAGCTTTTTACTATTTTTTTTACTAAGCACCTCTATTGTAATCCCTGAATTTCCATCATCTATCTGAGAGAGGTATAAAGCAGTTTAGTCCAGCTAATATCTGCAAATGAATGTCTGTAAAAAACATTGTGAAGGGTACAGACATGCCAACTATTAGTATTTTCTCTCTTCCAAAAATACCTGGCAAGAATTTTATTTATTTTAGAACTGCTAAGAGCTAATATTACAGAGAATTTAATGAACAATGCCATTTTGGCAGCAGCCTTAATAATCTGGAAGCGAGTTACTTGGAAATATGCAAGCTCTAATTAACAGGATTATAAACCGGGCAAACAAAAGCTAGGATTTAGGCAAAACTAGCTAACTTTTGAAAGTTTTTGATAAAATTTAGTTAACTTTTTAATGTACATACTATGCAGCACAAAAGCCATACTTTTAGATTCACCCTGTTCCCAGGCTATATCCTTCTTAGGAATTGTAAACTGCCAACAATATACTCTAGGCTGAAAACTTTTATTTCCACTTGAATTTGCTGTTCTCAGGGATTTTTACAGGTCTCTTGTCCCTTTCCCGTATGTCTTGTCACCTCAGACACCCTCAGACGTTAAGTTGGAGCTAATGACTCCTTGATCAGGCTGCCAAGGGGTATTACAGAAAATTTCTCATTACTATATGGGATCATATAAACTGACAGAGAGTCATAACTCAATTCAGGGTTTTTTGCACACTGGCATTGGACAGGCTGAGGTCCTACAAAACAGATTGTTCTCATATTCCAAACAGCAAAAGAAGGAGAAGGTTGAACTCTTACAATTAAGACTGATCTTAAGGCAGTTAAGCTTCTTCTCTAGCACACTGGTAAAAAAAAAGAGAAAGCGCCGCCACCCTTTAGCAACATGCACTTAATTACGATGTAGGAGGTGTTTTGGTTGGGTAAGCAAAGCCTACGTGTGGGTACAACTGTTTAGCTATGTGCAAACAAGGGTTTGCACGGGGTTTGTTTCAGTGGAAAATGCAGAAGTAAACCAGGGAAGCAGTCTGGATTTTTATTTTTATCTTTGAGAGCACTCAGAAATATTTTTATTTTTGAGAGCACTCACCTCCTGAAAATCTAAACAATATGAGGAAGGACCATCTAATCCCAGCACCCAAATTACCAACATTAAGAAGTCCATCCTTTGACATCTATTAGTAAAGATAAATTATACCAAAGACATGAGGCTGATGGTGCAGCAGGCATAAGTACTCCTTGTTTAGAAATTACAACAGATTGAATAGTTTAAATTAAATTAACTTGATACAGAAGCATCATATTCACAGAGAGTCCCACCAGAAGAATGATGAACAAATTTAAGGTACCCTCAATGACAATGAACCGTACAAAAGAAACACTGGAATTTGCATTTAGCACAAGTCACTTAAGTTACTTTCAGGAACTTCAAACCTTCTTTGAAGAAGAAACCAGTTTAAGTTAGCCACGCAAAGACGTGTTTAATTCACACTTTCTTCCTGGGATTGAGATTTAGATCTTCTTTTTCACTTTACACAGTCTATCCGTCCCCTGACCTTTAAGATGAAAAATCTTTAAAATTACATTAGAAAATAAATACGCTCCTTTGGACACCTCTCAAATCTTATAATCCCAAAACACCAACCCTCTTAATTAAATGCAGGTTAATTTGAATAGTTATAAACATCCTTATGAGGATTATATGCTTTAATAGAGATTAGAAAATGAATACTTGATAAGGTATACAGTATATAATTCAAAAGCTTGCTAATAAAATGCCTATTTTTAAAAAAAGTTAATAACACCTTGATTTTTTTTTTACAAAACAATTAAAACCATGAGCCTTCCAAAGACAGAACGTCTAAACAATGCTTGCCATGACCAGGCATGTGGGATTGAGCTGAACAATTTAAGATGCCTGATGCTGAAACTGTATCACCAGAGAATTTATGCAAGCGGTTTGGTGAGAGTTTCCGAGTTAAGAAGTTGAGCAGAAGCCTGCTCCATTTCTTCCCTTTTCTCTGCTTGGGAAGAGATGAGAAGCCTCTGGAAACTCAGAAGGAACGTCAAAGTCCAGAAGATATGCCAATGCTATCACGGCACTTACTCCATGTGTGTTAGAGATATGAAGTGAGATACATTGAGAAATTGGTGAGAAATGCGTCTTATTTAAAAAAATCCATCAGGAAGGAGTTTGAGATAGTTTAGACTGGTTCTACAGTCTCTTGCCCGAAAGGACTTCTCGACTTTCCTCTCAAATAGGAGTTTGTGAGAAACTGAATAACCACAGCAAAAGGTGAATAATGGAGATAGCAAACTGGGCTCTGCTTTCTTTTGAACAATATGGATCAATTGCAGGGCAAAATCTGCTTTTGCTGAGTATTTGCTCATATTCTCCTTCCAGCAAAACAGTGGAGACAGAAGGTCTCTCCTTCAAGCGGAGCAGCTCCTCTTACAAAATCTATTTCTTCAACGTTCCTTCTCAGGAAAAAAAGAAATGTGGGGCTCCTCTTCTTTTGGGGTCCAGCAACTCCCCTGACTTAGCTGTTAATTTTTCTTAATTCTAACCAAGACATTTTAAGAACGGAATCTAGGAATCCTATCATGCTGTAACTGATCTCCAGCACCTCTAGATCTTTGCATCTGTCAACTATTTAATCAATTTTCCGTCTCAGTTTCAAAATCTTTTAAGTAGGACAGGGAATGTGTGTGGCATTTCCTTCAGGAGAAATGCTGAATCTTGTATTGGGATGTCCCTTCCACCTTGGGTGACTGTGGAGACAAGACTACGTGGGATTCAGCTGAAGCCAAGAAAAGAAAGTTCTCCTGTGGACCTAGGGCTGCAGTGGGATGCTATGGGAATTTTCCAAGAAAAATTGACATTGGAAAGAGCAAATAACTTGCTCACAGAAACTTTATTTTTAAAGTTAGTTAAAAATTTCATTTGGCATTTTCAAAACAGTGTGATTCTTTTATCGCAAAATATTTCAAAATCCAAAAGATCTTTTGAAGGATAATTGTTAATGAATAAAAATATTAAAAATAACCCATAATTCACAATGCACAAAAAGCTTTCTAGTCATGCTTAGAAAGTTTTAAATGCTTTGTTTTATGACAGAAACATGAGAAAACTCTGTTCTCAACAGGTATAATCAAATGAAGGACAATAAATTAAATGAACCATTCAATTATTCAACATGCCCCAGAAAGTTAAATGTCTTTCTTCCTAATTGCTTGGACAAAGAGAAACTTGTATTCATTCTATGATCCATGCACACATGCTGAAACTTCCCATGAAACAGCAGGCCACCTTAGCTCCGAGGGAAGAAAATCGTGAAGGACTGTACTGAGTATTACCAGCTGTCTCAAAAACTCTCTAATTTAAAACCCCAAGCATTTTTAATTACATTTTTGTACATCTGAATCCATTTTTGTACATCTGAATGCACTATAGTAACGGTATCATTTTACTACATGCACACTAAAAGCAATTATCTAACGAAATGTGTGGTTTTAATATCTGTACTATTGCAAGATCTATGCAGATAAATGATGAATTCTTTGCAACTATCTATTCTATTAACTATCCACAAGCCTTTGGCTCATGTCCTATCAAACTATCAGATCAAATGTGCTTCTGGCAGGATTTTTAAGGTACAAGGATCTATACTGGAAGAAATATTAAAAATCTCAGAGCAGCAGCTTAGAGGCTTCATTTCTTGGAGTTCTTGACAACTTTGACAGTTTTATTTTGTATGACTGAAAGAGCTAAATAAAAATAATTGAGTATGGCATGACAAAATAACAGATGGCTGTAGTTAATGCTGACTTCGGCCCCTATATGCCTGTTGAGTTCAATAAAGTACTAAAGTGCATAACTTAGTGTTGAATTTGGTCCAGAAAACTTAATGAAGTATGGAACTTACTGCACCTCGAAACTTTCAGTAAAACCCAATTGTATAAACATCTACCATCGCTCCTACGCTTTCACTGGCACTTCTGCAGTGTTCATCCGTACATCACATCTATGCATGTATCTCATACAACACTGAAACCAACCTATGCTTCACACAAAGGCACCATGGGGAACATAAGGGTCCTGTGATTTCGCTCACCTATTCAGTTGCTTGTATAGCTATGACACCAAATATTTTGGGAAAAAATGTAGGTTGACCACACCTTGGAACAGAGCGTTTGATTAGGTAACCTCAGAAAATCTCCTTCATATATATAAGTAGGTTGGTTCTGTCTTCCAAATTTGTATCTCATGGTAAGCATTTTTCATGCTTATCCTCTCCTTTGTCTTTTTATGCCAAACTATTGTTTCATTTGTGCGTGTTTATTCTTAATATAGATGACATCTGAGCCTTTTTAGCCTTACCATTGGGCTTCCGTAAAATAGAGTTTGTTAGTAAGCATAAAGCTGTCTCACATGAAAACTGTTGTATTCAGGTGTGTTGGATTCTGCTTTCTGTAAAAAATTACACTTATCCTGCTTCGGTATCACAGGTGGAAGACACAGAAAAATTACGTTTCTTGCTAGACATCATGTGGCAAATAAGCATACCAGCATCCTTCTTCTAAAAAATAAATTATTTAAGTAGCCAATAAAGAGACAATAGATAGTGAAAGAAGTAAAGTCATATACTATTAAAAGTGAAATTCCAAGAGAAGTTACTATTCAGCTCTTTATTTCCTTTCTGCAAAGGCCCCAACCACGTCTGTACTGATTTTTAAGAAAATTTAGGTATTTGAGCCTATTTTTCAGTAAGCTCTTTCTATTCCGACTGACCGCAACCTTTAATTGCAACAACCACAACATCTTATTTTCTGTATCTATAATCAATTCTCATTCTTGAAATACTGTATTTTTATGGTAGTACACATGATTTGCTAATTGTCTGCCCTCAGAAGACCTCCGTTTCCCTTCAGTTCTTAGAGGTAACTATCACATTGTACTTGAATTTTCTCTCCAGTCTCAGCCCCAGAAGATTGCTTCCCATTTTACTTTCATGGGTGTGTGGAAAAAGGCAAACCCTCAAGAGCGATGTTTCTCTCAAAGAGGCACTTACCGCAGTAGGACAGATGACCAGTTTTATATTATGTACCATATAGGTTGCACTTTTGTAGCTCCTTCCTCAGCATGAGGATTTCTTAACCCGCTGCTGTCCAGAGTTGGAATCAGTGATCCTACAAATTAGGTTTTTCTCTTTCTGCTTACCTAATAAATAGAAAGTTGCTTCTAACTGTAAAATGATTAGTAAAAGTCGTCTCAAAACAAATTCTGCTTTTTCCTCACTGCTTAAAAACATCTCTCAATATGGTGAAGTTATCAGGTTCATGGTTTTTTGATAATGTTGTCATCATTTGTTTGTTTTGTTTGACCTACGAAAGGTAGACCCCTTAAATTATCCTGCAACTGGCAAGGAGATGGGGAACAAACAGCTATTTCAAACATCAAGCCATCCCAAGGCCAAATGGAAGAAGAAATTTGTAACAGCCATTGCCAAAAAGAAAAAAAAAATCCAACACCAAAATCCGGCAAAAAACCTTAAAGGATTATCCACAAATTGTCCTATAAATATAATGCATGATGTTGCTACATCTACTGAGGAAGGAAAGTGGGGTCTACTAGCATGAAAGTGCTCTAGTTAGAAGAAGAATTAAATGTCCCACTACAAAACATTTTAAATGTACCCTCATTCATCAGAAATAATTAGCTGAAACTGAAAGCTCCGAGCATTCAAGCACATTTAAAGCAATGATGCAAGATAGAGGTAATTAACAGATGTCTTTTTTCATTATGTAAACACGTTGCTATAAAGCACGAGCAAAACAGGGATACTTGCCGCTTTCCCTCTGCTTGTAAACACGCACATATGTCTCTGAGAACTAATTTCATTTCAATTAGGGTTTTCTTTTAGTGCTTTTGCTAAAAAGACAGATGACCTTGTTTTGCAATGATATGCAAATTTATCCATAGGTTAATTTCTTTATGTTTTTATGATACCCTTTACCTCTTGTCTGTGTGTGTGTATCCACACACATATTACAGTAACGAGGGAAATGAGAAAGGATACTAAACAAGGCACTTACTGAAGTTTTAAAAAATTGTATTCCTGCCATGTGTACAACTGGGTCACCTCCAGAGACAGCTGGGTTCTGCGGGGCTGGAGCTGGAGCTTCTCCCACTGCATTTACTCACAGCATCATGAGACACCGGAGCGACCGAGATCAGGACGTGAGCTGCAGGGAAGGTATGGTGTGCTATACTGGTTGCGAAATATTAGGCCTTGTTTAGAAAAATCTGTTTTGCTGCACTGACTGTAGAATGTCAAGTATTTGTTTAGCATTTTGTTGACCACACTTACACAAGATTAGTGACCTCTTCATTAGCCAGATGGCTCCGCTTTATTGCTCTCATGGATTTCCATTATCCTTCTTGTTAGCCTTCGAGCTCAACTCTCCTTATATTACACATTACCACTTTTTCCTCAACAAGAGACTGAAGCAAACTTAGCAGAACTCACCATTCATCTCCTAAGGCAATTCCCTCGGAGCTGAGCCTCTCTTTTCCTAGCACAATACTTGATGAACCCCTCCAAGAGTTTCTACTGCACAGCCTGCTGCCACAGCCCTGACTGCGTGGACTGAAAAGTCTCTGGGCTACGGGTTTCTAACAACCCGTGACAGTATGGTCATGGCCAAAGGAGGCTGATGATGAAGTGATTGAGAAGTCCTAATGCCTCCCCACCTTATCCGTAAGAATGGTGCTTTTCAGGACTCCAAGAAATCCTGAGTAGGCCCTTATGGGGAAGCTGACCCTGAAGCAACCGGGTTGTGCTTCTCTGATCTTTCAGACTGCAGCATTTTTATCAGCATTACTTGAAGACAGAAATTAAAATATAATACTTTGGATCCAAAGCAGTAGGGCCCAGAGCATTTGCAGTTGGTGCACTGAGAGCCTTGACAATGTTGTGCTGCATTTTAATAGAATATGTATATTAATTTGCCAAACGTTGGTGTATCTTTTCTTTTCTGATGGCTTAAGCGTAGTTTACTGCAGATGCTTCTTGCCTTAGAACAAGTCTATGAGATAGAAGTTGCCTCATGGATGTAGGGATACTAAGAAGTCTAGCACTTCTACAGGCGATGCAGGCGAGGCTGCAGTCACTGAGGACAGCTCTCTGCTTTTCCAGGCAGCTGCGTCACCTCATCTGCTGCAGGATCTGATCACGTCTCTACCGGTTTTACCAGGGAGGGAGGTAATTTTCTTCACAGTAGCTCCTATGGGGCCGTGTTTTGGATTTGTGCTGGAAACAGTGTTGATAACACAGGGATGTTTTTGGTATTGCTGAGCAGAGCTTACACAGAGTCGAGGTCTTTTCTGCGTCTCACCCCACCCCACCAGCGAGTGGGCTGGGGGGGCACAAGAAGCCGGGAGGGGACACAGCTGGGACACTGACCCCAACTGGGGTACCCCATACCATATGACGTCATGCTCAGCAACATGGGGAAGAAGGAGGAACGGGGGGGCATTTGGAGTGATGGCGTTTGTCTTCCCAAGTCACCGTTACGCGTGATGGAGCCCTGCTGTCCTGGGGATGGCTGAACACCTGCCTGCCCATGGGAAGCAGGAATGAATTCCTTGTTTTGCTTTGCTCATGCATGCAGCTTTTGCTTTACCTATTAAACTGTCTGTATCTCAACTAATGAGTTTTTGCGCTTTTCCAATTCTCTCCTCCAGCCCAATGAGGGGGTGTGAGCAGGCGGCTGTGTGGGGCTTAGCAACCTACTGGGGTTAAACCACAACAACATCCCGAATTAGGAAGAATTTGTCAGTTCTTCCCCAATACTATTATCTGAAAGCTATTCCAGAACTTGATTCTTGATGGCTAGAAATCCTGGTTTCCAAGTTTAATATATTTGTAAATATTTGATTCACAGGACACTATTTTTTCACAGGACACATCAATGTCTGCTAGCATAAATATTTCTTCCTCACTCATGTTTACCTCAACGTATTTTTAGAGAAAATGATACTACTGCTTTTTAGCACATGGGAGATGGAAGACAACACAAATAAAGTGCTGCTAACCCGAACTATTGTCTGCAAAGATTGTAGTTCAGCCCTGAAAAGCAGCCTGGCTCCACAGGCAAGAACCATGGCTGAGCAAATAAAGCCTTGCCAAAAGCCCTCTGAAGAACGTGTGAATGGAAGAAATGTCCTGTAGGATCAGAACAACAGTCCACCTGCTCCATCATCNCGTTTGTCTTCCCAAGTCACCGTTACGCGTGATGGAGCCCTGCTGTCCTGGGGATGGCTGAACACCTGCCTGCCCATGGGAAGCAGGGAATGAATTCCTTGCTTTGCTTTGCTCATGCATGCAGCTTTTGCTTTACCTATTAAACTGTCTGTATCTCAACTAATGAGTTTTTGCGCTTTTCCAATTCTCTCCTCCATCCCAATGAGGGGGTGTGAGCAGGTGGCTGTGTGGGGCTTAGCAACCTACTGGGGTTAAACCACAACAACATCCCGAATTAGGAAGAATTTGTCAGTTCTTCCCCAATACTATTATCTGAAAGCTATTCCAGAACTTGATTCTTGATGGCTAGAAATCCTGGTTTCCAGGTTTAATATATTTGTAAATATTTGATTCACAGGACACTATTTTTTCACAGGACACATCAATGTCTGCTAGCATAAATATTTCTTCCTCACTCATGTTTACCTCAACGTATTTTTAGAGAAAATGATACTACTGCTTTTTAGCACATGGGAGATGGAAGACAACACAAATAAAGTGCTGCTAACCCGAACTATTGTCTGCAAAGATTGTAGTTCAGCCCTGAAAAGCAGCCTGGCTCCACAGGCAAGAACCATGGCTGAGCAAATAAAGCCTTGCCAAAAGCCCTCTGAAGAACGTGTGAATGGAAGAAATGTCCTGTAGGATCAGAACAACAGTCCACCTGCTCCATCATCCTGTTGTGGACAGTGGCAATAAGAGATGCTACTCCGGGCAAGCGTGTGAGCGGGGCCACTTGTCACATATTCACCTTTCACTCCCCCACCATCTACCATGACTGCATTAAAAATGTTACAAGGTGCACAGTGCTTACAGTAGCCATTGATGGACCTGTTTTCTGTGTATCTGTTAAATCCTTTTCTGAACTTAATGATGTCTGCTCGCACAGTCTCCTCTGGCAGCAAGTTCCAGAAATTTACTGCTGGTTGTGTAAAGTAGTACCTTTTTTCCCCATCTGTTTTAAGCTGGTCTTATACCAATTAAGAGCTCTGTACTAGCTTTTGGTGTCTTTGTGCTATGCTCCTATGCACTATGTAGGTACGTTAACAGTCTTCTATTGTATGTGAACTTCCCTTCTTTTTTTTTCTTTATCAAACAATAGAAAGTGGCCCCATGTGCGTGCAACAACAATACCCAGTAACCCCAGCTCCTTCTGAGCAAGGTATTGCACTGCGTGAAGGAAGACCTTAAGGGCACAAAATGAACAGAAACAGAGTCAGTGAGGAAACTATGTTCACATATCTTTAAGGAAGGCGAGTTCAGAAACAGAAAGGTATGAGTTAATTGTTTTCTAAGGTCTTCAAACTGTTTTCTAAGGTCTTCAGAAAAAAAATTGTTTACAAACAATAATAATCTGGTTTAAGATTATAGAGGACTCACCAACAATAAACGCAACAGAACCTGGAGGTTTGCAGATACATTCTTCAGCTGTACCAGTGTAATTTATACTGAGCTGATAAGGATTTATACAAGGTCATAAGTGATTTGCAAGCATTAATACATCAGAATCAGAAACTGAAATAATATAAGAATCATGAGGAGGTAGGTGCTATAAATTCACTAGAAGGTTCTTAAGAAAGTTAAGTACGCTAAGAAAGTTAAGTAAGGGCAAGTATAAAAGATCAACGGATTCGCTGAACTCTGGAACAGTTGAATAACTATTTAGCTGAACCTTCAGTAATCATTAAGGAAACTTGTAAAAAACCCTAAAAAATTAATGTTACCAGAATAATAACAGTTTTATGTTTCTTGAATTATGGGATAATATTCATTCTAGATCAACAATAGAAGTAAGCATGAAGTAGTCAAGTGGTGGAGTCTTCAAAAAATACCCCTGAGATCTTTAAAACAAGATTTTGTTTTCTTTTGCTTTAATTTCCTACAAAGAAAGATGTCGTGGTTTAACCCGGCAGTGTTTTAACCAGTTAGTGGTTTAACTAACTCATTGGTTTAACCCAAAAGAAAACATATGTTTAACGCAATTTCAAAATACTTTCCCATTTTGTTTACAAGGGCAGCCTCCAGTTTTCATCATTCAATTTATGCGGTGACAAGAATTGCAACTGACTCCATTCCCCCATTTCCGTTTCGTGTTCACTTCCTTAACTGAAGATGAAAAAGATTTAACAAAATAGAAGATTAGATGATTTAGTACCTCCATGAAACTTGCATTTCCTCAAGATTAGGTCTTTTCTAGGAAGTTGTAATTAAAATAAAAGTCAGCATGCATTCTGGCAGTTCTATTAAGCGTTATTTACATCTTCTTTTTGTGTTGAGAATCCTTGAGATATGGTTAGCCACCTTGTTTTCCAGGAAATCCTGAATGACAGTAGACAACACTTCTAATCATTATTCATTCTACTATCCTTACAAATACCTAGTAAGTATAAAATAAGTGCTGGTCCCCAACTAAGTGCTTACCAAAAAACAATTTGTAGTTTGTAAAGATGACAGGCCTTACTGTCAAACCAGGTCTTTGAGACCTTTTTGGCAAGAAAAAATAGAGGATATTTATGTGTAAAGATGACAAGGATATCTGTCTGAGCAACTAAAGTTACATAAAGTGTCCAGATTGATGGAGAAAATGTATATGACATCATAGATTAAAAAAAAAATTGATGCAGTTCCCCAAGAAACATGAAATTATGATGAAGTGTCAGTTTTCATTCTTTGCAGTGGCAAATCCCTTTTCTAAAAAAGTAATAGCATGCAGCAGTGCTAATAGAATCTCTCTCACAATCTTCCGCCCTGGAGCCTGCCTCACCATAAAGTCCCCAATCGTGGGGAAATGCATTCTCCATTCTCTATACTAACGATGCATTTCTATTGTCAGTGACGAGAAATGGAATAAATTTTGTAATGTTTTGAATACGCTGTCCCTCGGATAAAGCTAGTTTTCTTCCAAATGAATTCATATAGTCTATATTATTAGAGCTCGTTTCAAAATACAGCTTTTTAATCTAAATACTTCCAGCCCAGTGTTTAGTAAGGTCCATTATAGAAAGTTCAAATATATATTTGATTTAAACTACTTCGGGAGTTTTCAGAGAGGTTCTGCACTGTCGTATTTCCACCTGGCGAAACACGCCTCTCTCCATTCGGCAATACTACCTTCTTCCTACCGTGACAAAAGTGAAGGTGCTGTCTAAGTGGACAAGTGATTGAGGAAAAAGTGGCATTGCCACATCTGTAACTTCTGCACGTCTGTAACTAGACAAAGGAGACCTCTGAGTCCTCCAGGAGCGTGACACTCACGCTACGGTATTGACTGACCGCAGTGGAAAACCTGAGACAACGGTAAAGGGAGCATTATTAGCCAGTAGCTTGTATTTCCTTTTGAACATCTTTGGTATTTCCAAATACAAGTGAGTTGCCCAAGTATTCCTGGTCACAGCGAGCAAGTGTTTTACAGAGTGCCTAACAAATGTTTTTATCAAGTTGCAATGTATTTGTGTTTCTTTGTGGTCGAGACAGACAGTAAGCTCTTCATTAAAACTCATCTCTAATTTTCAAAACATTTGGAGCTGATGTTGGGATCTTTGTGGTTTTAGGAGTAGAAATCCACAAATGCTAGAATATGCTATTGATACCTCTTCGACTGAAGCCGCTAACATAGTTTGTTTTAAGGAAGTAATAAAAATAATTTTACTATCCTTTTCTAGAAAACAAGCAGAAATGGCAAAGAGTCAAAAACACAAGCACAGAACAAGTTTCTGTATAATATTGTTTGTGTTCTTCTGAAATAGAGGTGATAGTGGATGAAACCTGAAAGTGATTTATGTCAGTCCTGAAACTTTGCTGTGAAAAACATTATTCTTAACAAACTATTTTTATAACAAAGATTTATTTTATGATGTGTTGTCAGTACAACTGTTTCTCCTCTGAGGCAAGCATATGAGAATTGCATTACTTATATTGACTATTATTAATTATTTTTCTTTAATGCAATACGGCTCAAGATCCCAGGGAGGATCAATGACCTATTATTATATTTGGTCTTTCATGACCACCAGGAAAGTCAGTACTTCCTCTAAATGATTATGATACTAAATTATCTGATTCCATTTGTCTGCTTTTTCACAGTATGTGTACATAGTACGATGCAATGACATACAGAAACTGTCAAACTAATGCCAATTGTAACAGGTAACTATTAGCAGTAATAGCCATTTTGAGATGAGTTTCTGCCAAAGACCGATCTCCCTGTGATTGAATTCCCACGCGTGATAATCCTCAGTGTCTTGCTCCTACTCTTCCACTTTCTCACAAGCCCCACATTTTTCCCTTTACCTCTTCCACTTTTCACCTACCCCCTAATTAAATCATACTGTATCTTCTTAACTTTTCTCATTTCCTTTTCTTGTTTTCCATTATAAAATGGAGATGAAAATATAGCTTTTTTTTTTTTAATTCTCTTTATAGAAGAGCTTACAAAGATGCCTCAGATTAACATCATGTCTGTATAGTTTTGACTCCCTTTTCATTGATTTTGTGGCTTTCTTCCCTCATTACTGGATTCTGACTACAACAGCTCAGTTCCTCAACTTTTTCTTTTATTTGTTGGCAAATCTTCTCTTGTGAAAGGGCATAAGAGTCTTCTGTTGTCTCTGACTTGCTGTCATTTGCACACCCAGCATGAAAAGCCTCGGATCATTTTTCCAAGAATACCATAAATTCCCTTTGTATGAAGGTCAGATGACAAACCTCCACCAAAACAACTGTGTATAAGGCTTTTTATAAAACTTACGTTATAATAGGCTCTGTGTAGGTGTTACCATATACATTTCTGCACTAAGGTTGAATTGGTAGGCTAAAAAGCCAAATACATTATTTTCTTCATTGTACAACTAAACCAAAGATGCAACAAGAGATATAATCATCATAATATCTATTTCCGCCTACAAACTTGAACTATTTCACCCACACGTTGTTACGCTCACCACCTACAAGTAAGTGCTCCATATAGAAATCTCTCAGTTAAAGGACTGAATCAGCATAAGTATCCTAAGTAGTAACATGCAAGAGCAGCACAGGCATTCAAAAACCACGCAACTTGTTTAGCAACTGAAGCTGAACTACTACTCTGACAATGAAAGCAAAAACAAAATCATGTTTTGCCTACATTTTTGATTCCTTATAATATATATTTCATCATGTTTTGCAGATGGCAAGAGCAAAGCTGACATAGAGCCAGGGAAGAAACAGACCCTGAATTTTACAAAAAACTGCAGCTTCTTCAGACTGATACATGCAGAAAGTGAACCAACTCATAATCCACCAGAAAATTCTTGAATTTGTCTAAGAAACAAAGCCAGCTGCCAGATAGAGGAGAGAGTGTTTCCAGATGCCATTCTTTCTCCTATTTACTGAGGTGGTTTTTTAATTTTTTTGTTACATCCTCTGCTAGGCAAAAATCTATCAACAAATAAATATTTTCAATCACAGTACTCTTTTTGCCTTCTATCAAAATATAGAAAATTTTAGGCCTGTAATTTTACGAGGACTTTATAGCCAATCATAAGACTGTTGCACCATTTTTCAACTAAATCAAGTCCACAAATTTCAGGAAATGCACGTAAGCCAGCAACATCGCATCATTTAACAAATATTACTAGAAAATAACTGGAAGATCCCAGTATTATGAAGCCTAACCCCTGCAAGCTCTGCCACGGGACACTTCAATATTCAGCTTCGACAGCTTGTTGGATATAGTAGAGTTAAAAAGTTATTCCTTACCCATTTCCAATAGATACAATAGGAAATTAAAAACTGAAGCATGCATTAGGACTGTGCAGTAACTCTCAGTGCCTTTACTTCTGGTTTTTTCATCATCTCTATAACTATAGTGCTCTTCCGTGGCAACAGGGAAGATACCTGATTCTACAAAAGGTTGCTAGAAATACCCGATTTAGTCAGCAATAGCTGGTTTAAATCAAATGTTCCAGTCTTTGAAAGGGTCCCTATTGCCCTTACGTCACCTCCGCGTTACAACAAGCTATGTCTGTTTATAGATATACGTATACACACACATGCATATAAATAGACGTACAAAGAGGTAACCCACTCAAGCTGAAACATGGGAAATTCCAATTACATATAAGGAAAAATTTTTCACTGTGACAGCAGTCAAACACTGGCACAGGTTGTCCAGAGGGATTTGGGATGTCCATCCTTGGAGGTGTTCAGGACTCAAATGGACACGGCCCTCAGCCACCCGGTCTGATTCCATCAGCCCTGAGCAGCAGGTCACACTGGATGACCCCTGGAGCCCACTTCCAAACTGAATTACTCCTTGATCTGATGAGTATGTATAGACGAGGATAGTGCAAAAACTAACCAACCTCAAAGAGTCTCTGAATTGATCTGTCTTTAGCAAAAGTATTTAATAAACTTAAGCTTCTGCTGCCCAGCTCAGTTTCCTCAATGATCTCCTCCGTTCGTTACCTTAGAGTTAAGCAAGCTGATGTTTATCTTTATTCCAAACATCTTCTTGCTTTTCTCCAGCTTTCAGAATGGAAGATGATGGTATTTCCTGTTTGTCCTTTAGGTCTGTTCTGCTTCACAATCATCACATATGGTAATTTAACAGTTAATGAAGTGATATTAATAAAATAAGCTAATAACTGAGATTTCTGAGCTTTCTGTTCACTTTTGTCATCATCTATCCGCTATCTTGATTCAAGGGATTTACATCAGTTGGTGTTATCTATTTTGTTAGCTTTTTTCATGGTTCTTAAAGGAACTCACCGTTTCTCTGCTTTTAATATCAGTGATTAAAAATTTCTCGTTCTGGGCTTTTTTACTGAACAAAATGGCAGCAGGAGATAATGTCAGTTTTAAGAGCATTATTTTTAAGTGTGAATTAGGGGTTTGGATGCGATTCCTGGGTTTTATGAAATCCTATAAACATTTCTGATAGAATTTTCTTTCAGGAACAATGGATAAATATCTTAAATTTGACATAAGATACTTAAATTCATACTCTTTTGCAAAATGTTTTAATTCAGCAGTCAAACTGTTGACTGTTAAGTGTTGTTACGACATTTTACATCATACCCAGCAAATAACTGGTTTTAGACAGAAGATTACATGTTTAGTGATAGCATTTTAAACATTTCTGTTTCATAGAGTTAATAACTGCCAATTAATTTATGCTTTTCCAATGACAACACAAAACTTTTGCATCATAGAGATGTAGTTTTTTATATTTGCTGTATTTTTTCTTCATCACATTTTCTAACACTGTCAGCAGATTTTATCTTATTATCTTTATATCTGCCTGCTTGCTTGGAAATTGACTTTTTCTTCATTTTCATTTGGCTCTACTTTCTCTTTAACAATTTATATAAATGAACACTCAGATACTTAGGCAACTCAGCTAAAAAAGCAACTGTATAACTTAAGCAACAATCCCAAATCATAATTCAAGAACGATTTTGTTTCCCTCAATCTATATTTAACATGATCTTGTAAACAACTTCCACTTGACCAAAAGCTGAGCAAAATATAGTATTTGTGATAATGTAAAGGAATACACATTATTAGCTGTCCTGAGATATCGGTTTAGATAGAAAGATGTCTCCCCAGTAAAACATTCCTTCAGCAAAATATGAAAATCTGAATCCCATCAGCAAGCTTGCTCATATAGACACACTTTTAGTGTAAAGAATCCATGGAGCATTTTAATGCCAATTTAAAGACTGTTGAAAATAATGTGAGATAAAAATGCAACAAATTACCTTGGACCTGATTTACAAAGTCTCCGTTGCATACTCAGCCAGCTCTAATAAACTTTGAGGGATCTCCAGAGATCCTATTTCCTACATTTACTGATTTCCATCACCATAGTATTCTGCACGTGAACAGGAGGCAGAGGAAAGAAAAATAGCTGGAGGACTGGGGCGGGGGTTGAGGCTGGGACAAAATGTCTAGCCATGATTAATTACAGATCAGTAGTAATTTGGAAATCTTGGGGCATTAATTGATTATGCAACACACACAGACAAAAGAAAAAACAAAACAGGAGGCAGACATGAATGCTAACTAAGATAAAACCACACCTGGTCCACAATATTAAAACAATTTATAGAATTTAAACTTCTTTTACAAGTCTAACTAGAGAAAAAAAAAAGTAAAAGCAGTTTCTCCCTTTTGGTGTTAGAACCATTGCCTTTATTGCTCAATTTGCAGACTTTATGAGAGGTTACTGGATTGCTTTGAGTGTTTATCATAGATAGTGCAAACAACCTTCCTCTTTAAAGTAAAATAATGCACTATGCATATAATACCAGTTCCCAGGCAAACAGCAATATTGCAGGTGACTCTTGCCTTTTTTTTTTTTTCCCTTGTTCTTTATCAGGTCTTTTGCAGTGCTAAGAATCTGCTGGGCAAAATGAGAAAAGGACAAAGAATGACTCTTCCTCTAAATGCTGAAGTTTTGCAACTACCTGAGTGATGAACTGACATGATATTTTGATCAGTGGCCCTGAAGAAAATATCCCCATCAAGTCTGGGACCTGATAAAAAAATGTATCTTAAGGGCTTCTGGGCTCTCTCCCCCCCTCCTCTCCCCACCCCACCCTCCATTACTTCCTCTCTCCCCCTTATGCATATATATATCCTGGTACATATATATATATCCTGGTACACCAAAGAACAAACAGTGAACACAAATATATCGTTGGTTTACACTGGAGGCTTAATACCTTCAGCTTGACGGACTCCCTTGTGATTGTTTCAGCTAAAATATGACTGCTAATAGTAATAACAGCCAAGCACGCACTGCAGTCTTCATCCACCCTGTAACACAGGTTGTCACCCATTTCGGATGTCTTCTACATAGGATTGCGCTGATTCAGAACAAAAAAAAGTCAGGGGAGTCCCACAGTTTAAGAAGAAGAGAAAAGCACTCTCTTCAAGAGCTAAGCAGTGCCAGGCACGGAGTGAAATACATTGGGCTGGTCAGCACTGGGCTGATTTCATCTTCATAGCACTGCACTGAGGGCAGAGTCATTACTCTTTAGGTTAGCACACAAATAAAAAGAGGAGGAGGAGGAGAAAATAATTGGCAGCTGAAAGTTCTGCAGTGCACAGTGCTCAGCGTACTCTGCCCTTACCTGACAAGCTCTGACAGTAAGGTCATTTACTTTTAAAGTTAAGACCATAAGCTTTTCGTTCACACTAAAAATTCTGTATGTTTCTAGGCAAGACGTAGCAGACATTTTTGTTCTTGGTCACTTGATTTGTCACTCACACTAATCATGAAGTTTAATAACAAAAAGAATACAGATATGCTGGGAATTACATTTTAAATCATCTGTATGGCAGAAAAAAAAAATCATATATCTGCATTTTCACCTGCTAATTCATAAGCCTCTCACAAATTTCTTAGAATACTCTGAAAACGATGGGATGTTTCTAACAATAGCAAGAATATCCCAGAGAGTAATTATTACAGATAACTGATTCCGACAGATTTCTTTCAGCGCTGCTGTTGAGTGATTCTGTAACTTAAAAAGATCTGGCTGAGACCAGCCGTCTGTGAGTGGCTGGAACTGAGGTCAGCTCAAAACCTGAACAGCAACACTCAGAAGCGAGGTTGGCAGCAGGATCGCTTTTTGTCTCACAGCGATTTACAGAGCAAATTAATAAATAAGGGTAACATCTTACCATCACTCTCCCCTTTAAGTTCATTCATTACTGCTAGCACTGAATGATGAATGGACCTGAAGTCAAATGGGAATCATCCACATCCTTTGCAGGTTGCTAGAGCTCAACCATTTTCACACATGCAGCAAGGTAAAAGACTCTGCTCACAATGCGTGAAGAAGGACAGATTCCTGTTTCCTCAGCCCCAGCTATGCTAGTTTTGTATTGCTTGTGGGATGAAAAATCACAGTGACTGCAAAACAAGCCCACAGGACTGAATATATAACAACTAAGAAGGTGCCATTTTAACAAAGATAAGGCAGACTGCCAAAGAGTTCTTTCATGTCACGTCAATGTCCACATTTTCTTGTGTTTTCAGTTTTGGAGAAAGCTAAGATTTGGTTCCTCAGCTGTTTAGTCACTGCCGTGAGCCACAAGCATTAAAGGAAACGCTTTTTTTAATGGCGATGAGTGGGATGACAGCTAAACATCAAGTGGTATCAGCTTGTTATAAACAAAGTCACAATCCAGTCCCAAAAGTGAATAATACAGGAGGGAAAAGAGAGGAAACAGGAGTAATGTTTGCGAGTTTCATGGTTCATTGAATCCCCAAGCTCCTAATGCCCTCGACCTGTATTAGTTCAGGCTGCAAATCTGTCAGGTCCCAAGAGCTACATGCATATGGCTGTTGTCAGCACTTGCATGGAACATCTCTAAAGGAGAAAGAGCAATCTAGGTGATCCTGTTACCCTGGACTAGAGCTGCCGGCTGTGGCCTATGCATTAGCGATACAACACAAACATCAGGAATAACTCCAGGGCAGCAGGTACTGTCCTTCCAAGCCTACATAAAACCAGCAGCCTGAACACTTATTGTGCAAGAGATGCTATGCTCTTTATCTGACCTCAAATTAACTTTTAAATCACTCACGTGAGCCTTATGTACGTATTTATGATAGTATGAACGCTGAGAAAAAAACAGCCCTTTTGTCTTTGCAGACAACCTTGTTTAACTGTTGTAGTTTAACCCAGCAGGCAGCTAAACATCACACAGCCGTTCGCTCACTCCCCACCCCCGCCCCCGAGCGGGATGAGGGAGAGAATTGGGGGGAAAAAAGCAAAATTTGTGGGCTATGATAAAGACAGTTTAATAGGACAAAAAAGGAAGGGAAAATAATAATAATAAAAATAATGATAAAAGAAATATACAAAACAAGTGATGCACAATGCAATTGCTCACCACCTCCTGACCGATGCCCAGCCAGTTCCCGAGCAGCGGTCACCACCCCGCAGCCAACGTCCCCCAAGTTTATATACCGAGCATGATTTCATATGGTATGGAATATCCCTTTGGCCAGTTTGGGTCAGCTGTCCTGGCTGTGCCCCCTCCCAGCTCCTCGCTGGCAGGGCATGAGAAGCTGAAAAGTCCTTGACTAGCATAACCACTACTTAGCAACAACTAAAACATGAGTGTGTTATCAACATTATTCTCGTACTAAATCCAAAACACAGCACTATACCAGCTACTAGTGTCCTGGTTTCAGCTGGGATAGCGTTAATTTTCTTCCCACCAGTTTTTTCACTTTTACTCTTCCGATTATCTTCTCCATCCCACTGAGAGGGGAGTGAGCGAGCGGCTGTGTGGTGTTTAGATGCCGGCCGGGGTTAAACCACGACAGCTAGCAAGAAAATTAACTCTATCCCAGCTGAAACCAGGACATGAATAGAGCTCTAGTCTGCGGCTAGAGTCCTTTGGTGGTACTGAGGCACAAGTAAAGGAGAATTTGAAAGGTGCTACTCAGCACATCTGTAGCATGGCCAAGGGCTGGATGGAGTTCATCTCTCCACTTTATCATTTCCATCTCCTAAATTCTTAATCTGTTGTTACCAGTAACAAAAACATTCAGCTTTCTCTTGTGGGAGAAGCAGAAAAGAGGAATGCATAATTGACAAACACAAGGCATATATAGTTTCTGTAAAAGAAAATACAGAACAGGTTATAAAAGAAGAGGACAGAATTCACTTAACGGGAAGATTGCACATTTTTTGGCATGCAAACTGTTTCAATATTGCACACCGGTTACAGCTGATTAAGCACAGCTGAGAAATGCAGAACAGGCAGCAGCCTATTTAAAACCCAGTCACTTGACCCTTTTCTCTACTAGAGTAGTTTTAACGGCCAAACTATAACCAGTACAATGAACTTCCTGGCTTCCAGCTATCCACTTTTCTGTTGCTGAAAGATTCAGCTCAAATGTATCAATCTTTTGGAAAAAAAGTACTACCAGCTGTATTAAATCTAACATTTCCTATGGTTCCTATGCTTGACTTTCTGTCTTCGGTGTTCCTCTTCATGCAGATTTTTATTCTATGCCATTACATACTGTCATAGTGCTAAATTTTGAGTGACTGGAATTATCTTAGCGCTAGGTGCCAATGTCAATGTACAGAGGAACTCTGAAAGGTAACCCTAAAAACCTACAAAAGGCTGTCTGGATTTGTAAGAGTACAAAAAAACCAACCATATGAAGTAATGCAAGTTGTCAGCTAAGCTTCCCCACCTTTGCCCACAAAACTAGTTTATTCCTTAAGCATAACTAAAAAATAAGTTTTGATATTTCAACTTTTATATGGTGAACAGATGTAGTTAATGTACAGAGTTACAACACAAAACACAATTACTAATTGTGTTTTCTGGTCTGTCATTTCAAAGATGGCCTTTAAACTCTGCAAAAATATTGAATTACAGTTTTCAAAGTGGTGGCCTAATTCTACAATATTTCCTCAATTCCTAGGAAATTGAGGTTCATTGTCTTTATCAGATGCCAGGCAAAACAGCAGGACACCATGAATCTTACTAGATAATTATCTGTTCTTTTTTTTTAATTTTCTGGTTTCGTGTAATACAAACCAATATGTTTTCTTGTTAAATACATGTATTTTAGCAAAAAAAAATGTTTTGCCAGGTACTGCTTAAACATATGGCTAGGTTATATAAAGACCTGCTTTTTGTATGCAGTAAATCTGTTTGGTTAAATTATAAATTTTTTACATATATATTGGATGTTTATAGTCATGCATATTCCTCACTGCAACTTCTATAGTTCTTCAAGTTTTTTTAGATATATTCATATTTTTAGGTATAGTCATATTCATCCCTTTTACTTCTTTAAGATTTCTCTATGTAATGCTACAAATAGCAAGTAAATTTAATCAAAATGTAATCAAGCAGAGACAATGAGAAGTTCTCAGTTTGGTTTTGGTGTCGTTTTTTTTTTCCCCCACAGAGCATGTATAACCTAGTCACTTCTGATCACATAACACCTCTGTGGAAACTGCAGTTGCTGCCTAGATGGGGAAGTAATGGTAAAATAATACCCAAAGACATTTCTAGCACTTCTAATGACGGACAGGACAAGCCAGTGTCATGTAACTAGCCAGCGCTCTCCGCATCAGCAGCTCCGTTACTGAGAGCCCACCAGGTTAAAGGACAGATGGATTTCCAAAAGTGCCTGAGGGAGCCAGGAACGAAAGTGATTTCAGTGGGAATTAGTACGTACTATACTTAAGCCTTGATGTCTACCAATAGCTCCAGGAGCCTTTAATATCCTGTTAAATCTGTCTACCAATGACCTACCTGTCATTGCCACAGCCACGGGCCGGCATTTCAACGTCTACCCATATTCCTGTCATACAAACAACTCATGTCAATCTGAGCCCTGTTTAATCATCTTTTCCCATGACCTGAAACTTTCTTCTGAATCCCCCATTACAGGAGAAGAGTTGTGAAGGGAAGAGGAGATGTATCCTGCAGCGTGTTCTGGCAAACGCCTCACAAAAATGAAGTAATTTTGTAGGCCCTGGAGAAAGAAACTTTAATTTCCAAACTGTGACAGAGGATAAACAAGAAAATGAGGCTCCCTCCTTCTGGTTTCATTGCTCTTTTCCTCCATTTATCCAAACCACTGATATCTTCAAATCCTCCTTAATCTCTTTTGATCATCTTTAGGGCCACCAAATAGTTCTTAAAAGATTAGCAGTCACATCAATAATGGGCAGTGAAGTGTAGCCTGAAGTGCCTCCTCATCAGGAAGTGCTAAAGGAAAACGCTTCTTATGTCACCTTTTCCCAGTAAATCCACGCACAGCATCATATTATGCCTTCTCACATATTGTGGCTGCTACATAAGAAAAAGTAAGGAGCCTGTGGTGTGAAACTTTGGCCAATCTGGGTGTTTAACTGACTTTAGGGTCAAAGGAGAGTAGGAACCAAAACTTCTTTGCAGATCTTTACATTCACTACTTAATTGGTACAGTTTGTCTATCTCTACAATGCCAGCCATTTTTTAAGGAACTGCATAAATAGTAATAATAATAATGTTTTTATTCAAATAATGTTTTTTTTTTCAAAAAGCCTTACATTTTACCTAAAATTACTCTTTTGAAGATTTTGTTTAACAGCAGTCCAGAGAATTTCTTGCTACTAATAACAGCAACGTCAATAGAGTTTATTCTCTCAAGATTGAGGCAATCTGATTTTGAATGTCAACCACACACTCTTTAATAAACTATTTTTGTTAGTAAGCAAAACTAACCTTTTTTTTATAATCTGACTCACCACTGAATTAATTTCATTTTGGAAACAAATAATGAATAATTTGGGACTGAGGTTCATTTTGGTAGGATTGCTGTGGGTGAAGATCTTCCCATGTGTTTTTGTTTCTTTATCATGGTAAAAATTATTACTTAATATTTACACTGCAGCAACAACATGGGCTTCTTTTAAGAATCAAGTTCTATTATAGATGATGTGTGCAAATACACATAAATTTGAATTCCATATCTCATATTCCCTGCCAATACCTACTGTTTGGCTATCTACCATTATCTACCTGATAATCAACACATTAGGCATGCGCTAAATAGCTCTACAACTTACAGAATGCTGTTTTCTATTTTCTTCAGACAGACAAGGTGTGAAGTTGCTCACTGAACTTCTAAAAAGCATTAATAGAAAACCCATTCAGATTTAAGGTGTATCAAGCCTATGGTGTAAGCTAATCCCTGGGAAAAATTATATTGTAACTGAGTCCGTAATTAACACAGCTGGTTCTCTACTTATACAAAATTACTCATATACTTGGTAAAAAAACTCAAATCAAACACAAAATTTAGGAAGAACAAATATTTCAGGCTGCTTAAAGAGATTTGTCCCCTGTACCTATCACCATGATACAGTCCTTGACTGGTCATTGATTATTATTTTTTCCAGAGGGCTCCAGCATTATTCAGTACAGGAGGCAAAAAATACTCAAAACACTGCTCACTATCCTAATTTACTCTCATGCTTCAATATGTGGACCCCATTTTACTTTTAATGTGTATTTCAAATCTTTCTATAAAGACTGCATTTTCTCTCTGGATTTTCTACAGTGCTCATTACTACAGTAGATGATTGCTTCATAAATCTACCTATCTTTGCAATACCTCTGTGAAGTGAGTATCTGGCATCATCTCCATTCTGCAGATTGAATGTTAAGGCTGAAAGATGTTAAGGTTAAAAGCACACATTCATTTTTAGGGCTCAATCTGAGATGCCTACAGGCATCTTTTTGTTGTTGTTTTGGAGGAGAGCATTAGATACGTTCGGGGAGAGTGATCACTTATTCCAGTTGCAGCTGTGAATGTTCGGTATTTCCACAAACTGGACCTCTGGGTTTCCAGTTAGGTACCCAGAAAATTAGGATCAAACTAATGACTGCTCTGTGAAAAAATGGCTTATGAAACTTGGCAAGCACCACACAGGAATGTGCTTCCAGAGGCAGAGTTAGAATCCAGCTCTCCAGGGGAGCATTCTCCTGCCTTCGCTACGAGATTGTTCATCAAACTGCAATTCCTTTCTTTATTTCTAATACAATTTCTAACTTCTACAATAAAAATTGCGGACAATATTCTACTTACACTACATCATTCTGATTCAGCCTGACCCACTCTTCAGTGGCTCCCCGATCTCCTTTAAAAAGACTGCCCTGCACTTCAAAACCTGAATCTCTGCGCTGAATCTCTCTCTTCTTCACTTTTCATTCCCACAATTTCCACTCAGCAGACTTCTTTTCCCATTTTAATTCTTTACCTTTTCTAATATAGTTGTTGTTCTAGCTACTGCCTTCTCTCCACTGGGTCACCCCTCCCCCCTCCCAAAAAAAAAAA
>VZTQ01009757.1:0-87813 GCA_013400755.1 Pelecanoides urinatrix | reverse complement strand
AAAATCAGATATAAACTTTTTCACATTGTCTGGGCAGGAGCAGAAAATAATTGTGGGCATACCACGATCAAATGCAATGCTCCCAGCTATGGCCAAGATACAGAATTACTGCAAAAGTCCCATCTGGCCTCTCAGCCACCGTTTGGCATTTACTCAGCCCTTCCGCTTTAGGGGACTATAGGTTCTTCTAAAATAAGTTGTGCTGATGAGCTAGGGTGACAGCTGTGGCAAGCTGCTTTGTTTGTCTGTGAGCTGAGACCTGTCTGCTCACCACGAGCTGCAAAGATCCCTGTACTAACCGTAATTTCCACACTGTGCTGGAATACCCATGTTACTATTACAAAGGCTTACTAGGGTCTACGTCACTATGCCCGGATTTTAGATCTGGAGTTATCTCAGTCAGTCCTTGCTTGGGGATCCATGCATCGATGCTCCCTTCTGTACCAAAGTAATGCTCCCAATATTCCTAAGCTAATACTTTTTCACCTCTAAGGATGAGAAGATATACTATAGTTTAGTGGGTTTAGTGGGCACGGGGGGGTTGGGTTGACGGTTGGACTCGATGACCTTAGAGGTCTCTTCCAACCTTAGTGATTCTGTGATTCTATGATTATGCAATAGTTGGAATATGTAAAGTTGTATATGCAAAAGCGAGGTTTGAATGGATGCGATGGATGAATGCTTTCACAGCAAGCGGATGCCTCTCTCAGCCTCTCAATGGCCTCTGCCCTTCCCGGGCTCCCGTTCCTACCACTGGCTGAACCTACCCGCTCACGGCGATTCTCCAAAAGTGCTGTTGCAGATATCGTGGTCCAAACCAGGAGCTGGTTTGCTGTCACCAGAGTGGAGCACAGACGTGCTGGAGGCCCTGGTTAACATTCTGCCCCTGATAACTGAAGTCAGTGAGGTCTCCTCACCTCTGGAGCTCACTTGCTTTTTAGGGATCAATCAACCTGGCTAGAGAAAACTCCTAACTAGGACTCCTCAAAATAATTCCAAACCCCAAAAGGTATGACTTTGGAATGGGCTAGATTCTGCCAAAAATAAACTGAAAAAATGAATCTTGAACAAAATGTCCTTACAGACTATAATGAGGCTTTCATTTCTTCTTGTGATTTACACACACCAGAGATTAAAATATAATATCGAGTTGTATAACTATTTTTCATAAATTGTAGTACAGTAGTTTTCCTGAAAAAAACCCTGATACATATCCAGAGAAATACTGTACAAATGTCTTCTTGTTTGAAGTTCTGAGTAAACAGCTGTATATCTATTATGATAGTAAACTTATTTTAGATTTTAAAAAATCTAATAATTACATTAATCTATTTATTAGTAGATTCCATATAATCTCAGTGTATATAGGGGGTGTAGAGGTACAGAAGAAGATTATTGAGTCAATGCTGCTTATTAAATTATCATCTGTGACTCTTAGAGAAGCCACAAGAAGAGATCAAAAGTCAATGCTATTTCCCCCATGCATTTCCCTTGGCGTAAAAGAAAACAGTCAACATATGGTACAGAGACTATTTTCATGGATATGCATCCAGTGCCTCAAGCAATGACAACCTTAAGTGCTCCTAATTCTGCCATTATCGTAATTATTATTACAATATCTTCCTTTTATCATTACCATTTTGTCACAGAACCAAACCCACCTCTCTCCTGTCACACTGCTCTAGTGTCTATGTTTGAGTCAGAGTCCTCTAACTTTATATTCTTCACTCTCTATATAATTCTAGCTCTGAAGTTTGATTCTTCTGTCTCTGATATTGACCCCTCTATCTCTGTTGTGTTCTATAGTTCCCCCAATATCAGAGCTAACAGCATACTATCCTAACAATGTCAGAGCTTAGGGTGGCAATGTCTGGGGCAATGTTTGATTTCCTACATCCTAATCTGTCGTTTTTGCAGGGCCTGTAAGATTTCCTTTATTACTCTAATATTATATTTTTCATACTTCATTCTTGCAGATGACACCAAACTGGGAGGAGTGGCTGGTGTGCCAGAGGGTCGTGCTGCCAAACAGAGGGACCTTGACAACCTGGAGAGATGGGCTCACAGGGATATTGATGAAGTTCAACAAGGAAAAGTGTAAAGTCTTGCACCCGGGCAAAAAGAACCCCACGCACCAGTATATACTGGGGGCCACCCAACTGGGAAGCAACTTGGCAGAAAAGGCCGGTGGATGCCAAGTTGAACGTAAGCCAGCAACTTGCCCTTGTGGCCAATAAGGGTAATGGCATCCTGGGCTGCCTTAGGCAAAGTACTGCCAGAAGGTTGAAGGAGATGCTCCTTCCCCTCTGCTCAGCACTGGTGAGGCCACCCCTGGAGTTCTGTGTCCAGCTCTGGGCTCCCCAGTGAAAGAGAGAGATGGAATTACTGGAGAGAGTCCAGTGAAGAGCCACGAAGATGATGAAGGGACTGGAGCATCTCTCCTATGAAGAGAAGCTGAGAGAGCTGGGACTGTTCAGCCTGGAGAAGAGAAGGCTCAGGCGGATCTTATCACTGTCTATAAATACCTGAAAGGAGGGTGCAAAAAGGACAGAGTCAGGCTTTTTTCAGTGGTGCCCAGTGACAGGACAAGAGGCAATGGGCACCAACTGAAACACAGGAGGTTCTCTCTGAACATCAGGAAACACTGCGGGTGACCAAGCACGGGCACAGGTTACCCAGGGAAGCTGCAGAGTCTCCATCCTTGGAGATATTCAAAAGCCATCTAGACACGGTCCTGGGCAACTGTCTCTACGTGGCCCTGCTTGAGCAGGGAGTTTGGACTAGATGAACTCTGAGGTCCCTTCCAATCTCAACTATTCTATGATTCTGTGGTTCTGCGATTCTCCCTACTCTTTTTTTTTTTTTAAATCCCTGACATACCATTAGAGTTCTCTAGCTCTATAGTCATTAATAGATGTACGAATTTCTCAATTAACATAAAATGGTTTATGAACCAGTATTGATTCAATTACCAAAAGGTTGCTATTAATGGGAAAAGTGTTCATAAAAGTGTGGTTCCAACTGGTCACTGAACGTTGCATACCATGTAAAATATGATGCTGCCTGTCGTGACAAAAAAGACACAAACGGTTACAGCTTACAAATGAAGCATTCTAAGAGCACAGAGAGGGTCTCACACGAAATGGCGATGAGCTTTACGCAGTAGGTTCATTGTTAGAGTGTTTATGGAGAATATCAGAGATGCAGGTTTAATTCTCTTTTCTGCCCGAAGGGATTTAAACCCACATCAATTACCTCACAGCAGACTGCCCCTGTTACCAGGCTGTAAAATACTCTGGGGTAGGACTTCCTCAGTCCCTCTGTTAAAATTGTTCCACCTGGGATGAATCAATAACTATTTATTAGAGAAGAAACTAGAACCAATTCTCACTGTCTCATCCCAAATGGGCTATAGGTTTGTATTCTCAACCAACAGGCCAATGAATATTTAATCATTTCATGCAAAGTGCAATAGCTTCCTCTGAAATACAGAGCCTCATTCCATAATACCCTTTAAGCCTAGTTCTTAACATATTTTTCTCATGAAAGATGGATAATGAGGGTTGGAGTCACTAGGTGAGTGATTTCAACTCATATCTCTCACATTCTACAGGCAAATGCAGCAATAGTACTCCAAAAAGGAGAAATTCGGGGGGAAAAAAAAGAAGTGGCAGAGATAAAATTAAATACTGTATTGTAATATAACTGAATGTGATGGCGACAAAGTTGCATGAGCAGCTAAAATGCTGGCCTTTCCTCTTAGGACTTGACTTTGCAATTTTAGCGTTCTTTCCTATAGCTCAGTTGACTTGAAAACATAAATATACTCCCTATATTTGACAGTCACAGATACTGTGAAAAAAATGGAAATGAAGAGATGGGTAGATACTTTGCAGGAGGGATCACAAATATACTATTTTTGCCTTTGTTCTTTGGTAAGAAAGGAAATACATAAACAAAAGACATTCAAAATAATGGCAGTGTTGTAACAGGTAAGAGATGATTCTGGTCATTCTCACCCTGCCTTGTTGTAAACCACTCACCATTGCTTATAATCAGCGTCACAGTTGCAGTAGTACTTGGGATCAGTACAGTTGCGTTCGATGCCGCAGGCACATTTCTGAATGCCAGGTCCTGATCCGCCCCAATAGTAGTGCTTCTCATTGGCTTTTCCAACCCACCAGGTATATGGATTCCCTTCTGCAAGGAATGAAAATGCAAGGTTATGATGCATCCAAGAGGAAGAGCTCCATAAGGCATTAATTAGGCTCAGATGTTTAATATGCAGATGTTAACAACACATAACTGGACAGCCATCCCGCATTTCTGGCAAGCAAATGCATTCATTATTATTGAGCAGTTCAAAGGACCTTTGCCAGGTAAACAAACACATTTTCTTTTCTGTATTCACGCAAATTATAATGATTGAAATTAATTAAATATTTTTTATCTTTTATGCTCTTTGTTTAGCTTTTTAATTGTTCTCAGTTTATATAATGAAAATACGTGGGCAGGTTCCATAATTATTTTCAATTAATTTCAAATTCATATAGTAAACTATCAGATGGATTATTCAATATTTGACCACAAATGCTGCACAGAAAGATGCATTAATTTTCTTTTTTTTTTTTTTTTAATAACAGCTTTTAATTGGAAATTAATCTGTCTTCACTGGAAAACAAACATGTTCATCATGCTCTCTCCAGCTGGTCCAAAGCAAAGCGTAAAGAGATATTATCAAACTCCAAAAGCATCTTAACCATTTTTTAAAATGTTAACTTTTTTTTATTTAATACTTGAGCAAAGGTGATCTGAACTTTGAAATAATCATATTTTTTGGCATTGGGTCTGTAACTTGGGATTTTCATATACTGCTCTAAGTTTATTTCTAATGCTTTTGGACTAACTAAGCCTCTTATGTGTAAATAAATAAATAACCCCCTCTACTTTAATTTCTAATTTGAAAAAACGCCCTTACTGAAAAGTTTCTTTTTATTCCTCCAGTTCAGCAAGACACTTAAATATGAGCTTAACTTCAACCCATGTGAATATCTCAATCAATCTCAATGTCCTTATCTTAGTGATTTTTCACATTTAGTAAACATGATTGAACTCAACCTATAAACATGTTTCTTTAAAATGTCTTTTTCCCTCATCTAATCTGCTGCCGGTATTCTCTCATTAAATCAAATGAAGCTATTTGCATGGAATCCACTTATTAATAAATTTTACAAGTAAAATCCTACATAATAGATATTCTACTTTTCATAATTTTCTGTTTGTGCATCTCACTTAAACGTCTCCAAAAACCTACATTCATAATCCTAAAAATAGCCATTTCACAATTAGATTTGATCACCTAGACCGTAAATCTACTTATCCCAGGCATACGTTGAAAGTAATTCATGCAAAACTCTGAAGAAAATTAAATTCCAGCGACGGAGAGAGCAACCAAATACCTGCACACATGTTAAAAAACCACCAAAACCCAAAAAGACACAGCTCTCTGGAAACACTTGCTTTTTTCAGTGCTTCTGAATCGTTAATCATATAAAATCACGCTATTGAAAATACAGTAATGTGAAAAATTTGTGGCGGCTAAAGGTTTTTATTAGCTGTTACTGTGCTGCACAATATGACCATTCAGCTTCGGTGCTAAAGCAAGGGGTATGGTTATAGCGTGACTTGATTCTAGAGCCGAAATGGGTCGTTTTAGCTTCTGTGACTTGATTATCATGGACGTAAGCGCTGTGAGTTAGCAGTGTGCCATGTGAATGCTGCAGCAGCACTGCCAACCTGCAGCACAGTCTATCAGATATGAGAGTACGTAGCCCTGGCTTCCAGAAGATTATTTAATAAGCGTGTAAGGGTAAATGTTATCTTTCCACAGTGAATGACAGAATCGCTTTTATTGATGCAGGATCCAACTACAGCATTAACGGTATTTGAAGCTCCTATTGTATTTTTTTTCCCCTCTCATCTTTGAAGTTAGTTTTTACGCTGTAGTGGAAATGCTGTAGTTTTGACTGTTAGTCAAAATTCTCTTTGTTTACACCCCTCCTGTCAAGCAAAGGATTGCACGATTCAGTCAGCAAGCACTTCACTGGGAAGCAAAACTGCTAATTAGAGCACCAGAAGAAAGAAATTAGAATTGTCAAATGGAGGATTAAAAATTCAGAAACAGATAGAAATGATTAAAACAGATGAAAGTGATAGCAGAATTACAGACTACAGTGATGGGTGTCACAGACCACTATGACAGACACAAACAGGGCATGTTTTAACTCATTTAAATGACAAATGGCTTACAGTTTTAAACCCAGAATATATTCTAGCGTAGACAGAGCATTTTTAACATCTCTTGTTTTCAGTGCGCCTATATATGTAGCTAGGGATCTGGCCCCATTTGGATGCATGCTTCTTCATTCTGAAGAAAAGACTACCTGCAGGCTTAGGAACGCAAATGAATTTAGGAAGATACTAACATCCACGATTAAATTTCCAGAAAGGTCAAGGAGGGAACATATGATTTTATGGGGTCTGCATTCAGCACGTATCCTGCCAGCCATCCCCACAACCACTAATTCCAGCACTGCCCTTCTGGACACCACCAACAGTCTGGAATTGCCTAATGCTGTGCCAGGGCTTGCAACAGAGGGGCTCTTAGCAGACAGCTCTCGTCAGCTGGCTACCATGCGGTGGGACAGACTTTCCATTAGGACATAGTCTCATGCACTGGAATAGAATGAGCCTCCCACCAGACCACCCTGCACCACAGTGGTCCATACAAGAGGCTCTGGAGCTCCTTGATAGTCTACGGTTAGTAAAAGAAAAAGGTGGGAAGACGCTGTTGTGTCCCATCGCGCTGCGGCAGCCAAAGGAGAACAGCCCTTTGAGGCCATCCTGCTTCATGTCAACCAAGAAAAAAAAGAGCAGCATTTTGTCTAGAGTTCATAAGCTCCAAATCAGGAATGCTATGCAGATATGTTGCAGACACCACTATAACTGGACATAACAAATAGTAAAACCCTGCACTGGAGAGACTAAAAGAACAATAGAAAAGAAAGGCTCAAAGGGAGAAGGATGTATCATGCATGTAAAAAAAAATTTAGAAATAGGATCTTCCCCTCTCACATTTCCCCCTGTTTTGTAGCTCTATAGTCTCCTTTTGAGGATGTGAATCTTTCTGCTTCAGAGCCCTTTGCTTATTTTTTCTGCTTTGGAAGCTGTTGGAAAGGGCTGATCCAAGTAGAAGTAGTAGTGCACTCCAGCATGAAGACTGATCATTAATGGATACAATTCTAAGCATCAGACTATTTTATCACACATGATTATTCTGCTAAAATATCAATATTATTGGTCTTACGGCATTAGAAGTATATCAATTCAGTTTAAGGACAAAAAACAGTAGAGGGAAAAGTTATATATAAAAGTTGTCAAGTGTATTGCGATGAGAAGTATTACCAGAAGACATTTCTTCCGGTTTTGAAGTTATCTTTTCTTAACATAGGAACAAATTTTGAGTCCTGGGATAGCTTTTTTGTTGTTATCATTGACTGACTGCTTTTTCCCCCAAGCTTTTGTGGACAGAGAGCATCATGAGAAGGAAGAGCAAGAGAGATACCCTATGCCTGCCTTGGGATTTTGCTCAGAATCAAGTCTTGCTGCAGGTCTCCTTCGAGGGCCGCTGTAGGAAGTGTTTATGTGTACTAAGTTATGACCAGGATGCCTTCCCATTTTCCTTCTTGAAGAGAAGCCACTTGCAAGGTGTTGTGTGCTTATTAATCAGTCACTTAGCAGAGAAGTAATGATGGTATCAGAGTAAGATGTGGATACCAAGAAAATGGACAAAGATATCCAGCTTTTAGGAGGTTCATTAACCTTACAGACAAAGTTAATAGCTGTGGTGTGAGAACAGTCTTCTAAGGGCAAAATGGATGATCTTATTTTAATGGGGCATGTGGACATAGGAGCATGGCCAGAACATCAGATTCAAACCATATTTTTAGTGATTCAGCTCGGTCGCTCTCACACACACACACAAAAGCCTTTAACATTTATATGCAATACAGTTAACAGTGGTTGCAATGGCTTTGCAGTGCTGGACTTTGACTAAAATTAAGGCAAAATATGAGTTCCTATTTAAATCCATGTACAATGTTAGCCCAGATTTGCAGTTATTAAATCAAAGTATGTAAACAATCTGGTCAGCAATGTTTTCTATCAAGAAGTGTTCCCCTTCTACAGAATATTCAGAAAAACATACAGGACTAAGAGAACTTCTTTGTATTCTCACAGATCTTTCAGTGTCGTAAAAAAGCGATTCCTTTCTCATCTCATAAATATATTATTGCGTGAACCACTTCATTTAATATAAAAACATACCAAACCAAAGTTAACGTAGTATGAACAGAACTCTTAACAGTCAATAATATATTTATTTCTAATGTAGCCAGTCTCAAAACGCATAACTTTTGAAAGCACACTTTATATTCTACTGAGCATTTAATAAAACCAATTGGGTTTATTATTTTTAAATGCAATTGATTGACAAAAATGGCGTTACTTTCACCATTTTAGGGCTGTTGTTTCAAAGCTGTTCAGTACCAGTAACTGAAGCCGCAATACCGAGAGAACTCAGATTAGGGAACTGAATAAGGTGGACAGACGCTCCATGGTGCTCTGCATTCAGTAGGCTCCATCTACAATACAGCCTTCGGAGGGCTGATGACTGTAGTTCTTATTTGTTAACTACCTGGAGAAGCTAAACGCTTCTCTTTCATTCACCATCTCCTCCCTGTAGCAAATTTTCCTCCAGTGTCTTCTTTTTTCCTTCATTAAAAGACAGCACTTTTTGCCCCAAGGATCTGCAAAGCCTGGCTGACTCCCACGGCTGCTGAAGGAAGACTGGAAATGTGTTGCTTCTGCTGAAAGGGAGGAGGTTGTTCTCCGCTCCAGGAATTACTCTTAGGGACCTCTTCCCTCTTCTGGAAACCAAAAAGCAACAGCGGTGACTATCCAAGGCTCTTCCCTTGGTTCTCTGTCCCAGCTCCTTCCCATTCCTAGCACTTTATTTTGGGAAGAATAGCAACAGAAATTAATATTGGCAGCACCGCTAAGAACATGGCCTGTCTCGCCTGGAGTTCTGTGCCTGACAGGGGCAACGAGAGGCAATATTTAGAGAAAAGATCGGAGTTTGGCTATTACTTGTGGTTGATTATCTTTGCACTCCCTCAGCATCAGTTCACTGCGTTAAGGATGCTAGAGGGTATATTGCTGCCTATTCCTGTTAGTGTCTATTTACAGATCCGCTGTCCATGAATTTGCCTAATTCCTTTCTGAACCTGTATATTCCATCTGCATCTGCAACCTCTTGTGGCGAATCAAAGCGAGCTACAACTTACTCTGGATAAGGATTATCCTGCTTCTGCCTGTCAGGAAATTTTCCTGACCTCTATCTCGTCCTTAAAATCAAAGGGAATGGCTTATAAAGAAAAGCTATGAACACTTCCAAACTGAAGGCAATGGCTCAGAACCTTTGAAAAACAAGACCGGTGAAAACTGCTCATTGGGGACCCTGCCTAACTTTAATGACTACATTTAGCTGATCCCCTGCAAGCAATTAGGCATTAATTTACTGGACTGAATAGCTTTGAATTAAACTTTTTTTTTTTTAAATTCCAGTTATCCATTAATATTACAGATTCACTAATAAATACTAGGGAATGTCAACAACAATCACACTGTGTATAATTGTTATTATTTTCAGAAAAGATTCTTTTGTTCACTTCTTCACTTCTTTGTTAATGGAACAGATTAAAACAGCACAGGTTCAATTAATTGCCCGGTTCTTGTTATTGGCAGAATAGGCCCAAAGATAGCTTTCAAAAATGTGCTACAATTTTGAAAGCCTAAATCAATCATAGGTAGAAATGAAAGCCGTTTCCCAGCAATAATATACGATGATGAAATTAAAGACAAAACTTCAAAAAAAGTCCATCTGCACATGTGGAAAGGCAGGTATAATTCTTCTATTTTTGAATGAAATACATTCTTCACATGTGCATTTTGCATTCAGCTACATTATAACATAGAGTACCTTTAGCCTCACACAAGGGTAACTTGATTTTAGGTCACGGTTCATTAAAGCCCGTGCAGGAATTCTCTCTGACATTGCGTTGAAGAAACAGGCACTGAAAGAATAATTTTGTCACTGTTTGAAAAGTTCAGCATGCTAATATGGCTGTGCGCTTCACGGCTTTCACCTTGCTTCTTATTGCCATCTTTTTTCCTTACACCATCAGCAGTATCCAGTCAACTCAGGTCAAATCATTTTTATGAACATTGAGAGCCATTTATCTCAGCTTTTGAAGACTTAGTATTTGGAAAAAAGAAGCAAATGTGGTTTGATCTCACTCGTGCATGAAGTACACCCATATGTTCCAATTTAGGATTCTTAAAGTCAAGTGTGTCAAAGCTGGGTAGGCTTTGCTGACCTAGTTTATTTTGTGCCGATTTTATTTTGCTCATCTTTATGGTTAGATATATGCTTAGGACCAATACGAAGCGGGTGAGACACTCTGCAGGTTTGCTGCCCCTGCCTCGTGTCTCAGAAGCGCCCACCGAGGCTGAAGGTGCAGCTGCCGAGGAGTTTCATGGCAAGAGCCGGCACTACTCACTGAAGATGCTCAACTGTAGAGCGGATTCTGCTCCCGCTCGCACCCCAGGCGATTGTGAGCAAGCTGTGCCAGTTTAAGCGATCACCCGGAAGGCCGAATTATTTGAAACCGAGAGAACAGAGCTGAGAGAAGAGTTTGGCTGGCTGGTCACACTTCCAGATTTCAGTGAAAGTACTTGTGCAGAAAGTGACTTCTTAAGCGAACTTTCTAAGATAAAATGACCATTAATATATAACATCTATATGTGATAGTACTGAGGTTGTTTTTCTTTTAATTAATATTTTTTCAATTTTCCATTTTTTCCATAATACTTCTTGCTCTTTATTGCGTTGAGCAATATATACACATGAATTTAATATGACGTTTTTAAGTGAAGTAAATTCTTATGTTGTTATCTTCATTTTGTTAACTGAAAAATCATTATTCTTTGCAGTCAATTAGGAAAGATATAAGGAGTGCTTAGTATTTATGAAAAGAGATTGCATCAGCGGTCATCATTCTACTAATGACTGAGAGTTAGATTAGTCAAACCCTCACGGCAACACAAACGGGGCTTTTGAGCACATGGGAAACTTGGGGCAGAAAACAGAGATTCAAAACTAAACCAACAAAAGGAAAAGAACGAAAAAGAACCGTTGGCCACTTCAGAAAACTAGGACTACCTAATTTATAGATGCTTGTGAGTTTAATGGAAATATGACCTGAAACTTTTCATTTGTTCTTTATGATAACTTTCATTCTGTTGGTACTTGTGTCTGTTTTAGTTCTTTTTTCATGGTGCGGGTATCCAGTAATTTTTTTTTTTTTTTTTTCTTTTACTATGACTAGCCTGGAGCATTTGTTTTCTTTATAACCTTACTGAGGCAGTTGGTCTATTTGACAGTACTCTTTATTCGCAAAAGCTGTGTAAACTGTGTGAAAAATTAAGATTTAAAGCCTGCTCAGAAACAGAACCCTGAAATATGTAATTTCTCAGCCTGCTTGTTAATACAAGAATTGGTATGACTTGATGTCTAAATTCATGGCCAAGGCATTTTAATGCAATAATGCTTAGAAAGAGGTTTGGTTTTTTTTTTTTCCTTTTTAAGATATTCAGAATTATGACATACTTCAAAAGTAATCTATAAATGAAAAACGTTGTTAAGATTTTAATAGAAAATGAAGATAAATATTGGAAAATACTTGTGAAAAGCATACAGCATACTGCTGATGCTTTTACCTTGAAATATTCAAAAGAACATTTTCAATTAATTTTGTCCTAAATCTCAGTAAAGTTAATATAACACACCCTATTCACTGTTTTCTTAAGAGCACCTAGGAATTAATTGCTCTCCCTTTCCTACACAGCCATAAAGTAGTGCATTTTGCAGTGGAGGCAAGGAAAACCATCTCCATAACCCAAACTAGAAGGACTTCCATGATTTTCAGTATCAGGAACTAGAATCAGACGTTTAGTTGCCCAGCCAGGAGCCCTGGTTCTCCCACATACCCTGGAAGAGAAGACTCCTGCAATCAGTCCTCACCGTACTTCTTAGGCTTCAATTATGTTTCAGTACGTAAAGACTGGCCTAACTGAGAAGAGCCTAAATTTTCTCATCTATGTCCAGTAAAGACAGAGAAGAAGGGAACCTATTCAAGTGCTTGAGAAACAAAATTACTGCCCGCTTACTGCGTTCATGCCTCACGCCGATGGCCACTGCCGCCTTCTTCATTGCATGAAAGTGTTCTCACGTGCCCATGTATTTGCCTCATAATTTTTCAGAGAACATATTTCATATATGTATATCTTAATTTCAAAATATAAAGCAGCAAATACAGAATCTTATCTTAGATACTCGACATTTGGTTAAAGCACCTTTTCAGTAAGGCAACAGGTACTCCTGGTTATTGAGTAGCAGTCTGCTTTTTTATTCTAGTATCACAACTGCTTCTTAAAATTTCATTGCCTGGATCCACAAAAAGGTAGGCAAAGATGACTTTTCTTTCAGAATTAGCAACCTATAAAAAAGATCAGGAGGGAGAACCGTCATGTTGGTGTCCAATGGCATCTTATGAAAAAGCTGTCTGACAGCTTTATTTTGCCATTGGAGAGATTTACTGTTCGCCCCAGCTCATGAAAAGCTAGTACAGTACAAATGATTTTTCCCCTTGTCAAGAGTCGTATTCCAAGCTGCAGCACTACTAACCAAGCCTGACTTGTTATTTTTCTTGGAATCAAGTCTCGGTGGTGAGATTTAGCTGGGGAAAGCAGCTGTCAGATGTCCTTGTATGCTACTATTTGCTGGGTTTTGAAGTGAATTCATTATAAAATCACCACAGTCTCTACTATCCTTAACAACACAGTGTGCCAGACGTGCTGGTGTTACAATTAATTGTGTCCTGTAAATTCACTGGATCATTTGAGGCCAAAGAACAGTGTCTTTGCTTAAGGTAATGTTAAGGGGAAAAGGAAAAGTAAGTACTTTTAAACAACAAAAAGTAATTCAAGGGATAAAAAGAACATTTACATACATAAGAATTCTACAAAAAGAGTTCGCTACAATTTTTACTATGTGTGCTGAAACAATGGGCTTGAGGTGTTTGTTCTGGGAGGAGGAGATGCAGGATGTCTAAATCAGAGCTAGAAAGTGTGACTGCAGAAAGAACAGGCTTTTCACAGCCGGCGCTACCCCTGGAAGCTCAGGTGGCAGCAACAGCAAAGCTGGGAAAGCCTTGATACGAGCTTACAACCCACCCTGAAGTTTGCCCAGCCAGGTCACGAAAAAATGCACATTTCCATGTCACGGTCTTGCAATGAACATTCTAACAATAAATCAAAGGATTCCATGATTTTGCTAAAGGGGGGAATGTTTTTTTGTGATAAAGTTATCTCTACCCAACCTCGGCGGACAGGTGAACAGCTTACAGACACGCGCCTGCCCATTACCACTGACGCTTTGCAGGTTAATGCAGCTAAAGCCCCTGAATTGCTTAACTTCTTAAAAAGGACATTAAAAAGCCCAGAAACTCGCTGATGATATTTCAACAGTAAGGGGGATGCATTTTGAAGTTTTCTGTAGCAAAATCTCATCTTACAGCAGAGATCCATTGGGAAGATTTCTGAAATTATGGTAATTAGCACAACGATTACTCTTTTAGTATTATGAATTATAGGGGACTGTAAGATCAAACTCAAATTAGTATACTAGACTGAGTCATTTAAGCTGGCATTCAATACCTTATGTGGAAACAGGGCAAATGCAAAAATAAAAGTGCAGTCAATAATACTGGTATCACAGAATTGCCTGCTGTGATCACATTTTTAGATGAATTCCCTTGCTGTTAATATATAATGAGGACAATCAAAACATTCTTTAAATAAATGTAAAATAGTCAAATAATTCTTGGGATCTGGCTTCGCCCACGCACACAGGAGTGTCTTTAACCTATACAGAGAAGAAAACAGATAACATTCTCATGTGTACCTACATCCTTCAGCACAGTGTCTTGCTGGTCCATTATTTCTGATTTGCAGTAATAACAACCCACGTGGAATTAAATATGACAACTCCTTAAGAGTTGATGCCATTATTTTGCGAACAAATGAACTAAAACTAACAAGATCCCAAGGTAAATTAAGCTATACTCCGGGTGAGCAGAACTGATGAAAGCTTCTCCTGCAAGCGGTCCTTCCTCAGAGGTCCCATACCTCTGAAGCGTTTCTCCTTTCAAACCGTTGCTCCCTGCCCCCAAGCACAACCCAGCAGTAGTTTAAGTTGAAAGAAAAAAAAAAAAACAACCATCATAAGAGCCAGAAGGACTTCAGGATTCTCTCCACCCATGAGAACTTAGTATCCGGCACTTCATATGGAACATGGACCGCGGCACAATTGGAAATTGGTTTCGGGGAGCACAGGGGTTTTCTTTTGTTGCCGAGACTGTTGCTGTCAATTTTCTTTCCCCACTGACCCTTGAGGAACCTCAAACCAAGCAGCTTTACGTCTTCCTTTCCATTGTGCCTCCACTGCTGCGTTGAGAACCGGGAGTGCTTGATAATAACACCGATACTCCTATGGCAGATCTGTCTCAGCAAATGTGTCTCTTTTTTTTTTTTTTTTTTTAAATCACACAGCGTGCAAGCACAGTTTTGAAGCCACAACTAGCACTACCATATGAACACAGATATTAGCCTGTTTGCATGGTAGCCACACTGCTCCCAAACCGCCCACCATTCCAAATCTGGAAGGTATCCGATCCTTTGGAACTAAAAATGACACAAAACATGTATTGTTATGGCTTGTAATGTGCTGTGTTCCATACAATACAATGGATTTCAAATGAGGAAAAAATGACCAGATGAGCCTCAGCACTGAGCCTTACAGCAGGCTGACTATTGAGCATATTCAAACTGAAATAAAGGAAGCTACACTACACAAAACCCAGCATTTTGGGACCAATAAAGATTAAAGCTGGAGGTCGAAAACCAAGCCATCTGTTAAGCAAGGGCTATTTGAGACAGAAATGGGACGTGCAAAAGAATAACACTCCCAAACAAGCCCTCCTGTCAGCATGCGTTTTCATCCTTTTCAAGTTTCTACAGTCCAAACCCTTCCATTTCCCAAGGCTTTTGCTGTTTGAGATTAATCTGTAAGTTATTACAGACTATCACAGTCTCTTATTAAAAATCAGACAAATGTATGAATAATCTTTTAAAGGGTATACTTAGTACCCACAGATTTTAGAAGCTGTATGAGACATCAATAATGATGATGTTGCTACGGAGAAGTCCAAAAAAACACAAATTTCAGTGTGAAAGGGGACAAGCAGGAAAGCGGGGTTGTTGACTTCAGATGTGTGATGTGTTATCTTCAGCTTAATCTGGAGAAAACTGTCTTTGAATCCGATGTTGGGATATCAAAAGAAAATAATCAGAGCCCTTCCTAACCGATCATTTGTCACACTTGATGATGGGCTTGTGTTTTGCCATTTAGATGATTTCTCTTCTAAGTCAGGTTGGGTCTTATGGCTACTATAAGAACGATGTCTCTATTGATTCCTGGGAAACGGACACACGTATTGATCGGGACTGACAGCCGGGAAGGTGAGGTGATGGGTTTTACATTGTCAAGCTACCACCTCCTACAGTCTGAGCCCAGGGCCCTCTTCTTCCTTGCTGAAGCTTGTTTCATCAGTCCATTCAAGCACATTAATTCTCACACGCGGGCTTCAGATTTCTCTACGGGAAAACAGAAATGGGCTAATGACGCACTTTATTGAAGACCTAATAAGATGTTATGATACTCTCTTATTCTATGAGTTGAAATGGCATTTCTTAACTATCATTATATACTCACAGGGCAGAGGAATTACTCTGATAAAGTGTATGGAGTACTAGTAGCAGTATTAACAGTAGAAACAGAACTCCAATTTCACTGGCTGCTGAAAAACTTAATTTTAAAATCCTACATTACTGCACTGACAGGAAGAATGATTGCCCCTGCTTTGTATGACAGAGTTTAAGTCCCGCACTCGAGAGAGAGAATGACATATTGGCGAAGATAACAACATCAAGAGTTTTTCCCTTGGTCAATTCTTTGGACTCCTTTGGCTCTGGCATGCCGTTCTCTCGGGACCAGGGGTTTACCTCCTTGTCTGCAAGGCCAGCTTGCTAAGACAGCTCTTTGAGAAGCCTCAGCTGACTCTGAAGCTTCTCCAGAAAAAGCTGGAGGAAGCTTCAGCAGAGACTTCCCCCCCAAAACAGCTCTGCCGGGAAGCCTCCCTGGGGACTCCCTGCTTTCCTTGGGAGCTCCTTTGAGGATAATGCTCTCCAGCATGTTCCCACCTGAGCGACATCGCAGCCACGGACCCCTCTGATTTGGACCCAGGCCCAAAGTACCGCCTTCCCGGCCTGACCTTGCACCTGCCTTGTCACCATGGACTTGCCAGGTGATTGCTGGTCTCTGTCTGAACCCGGCAATTGTCTCTGGACCTGATCCTGACCATGACTTGATATGGAAATGCCTTCTTCAAATACCAGTATTAATGACAACAAACTGGATGACCCTTGATTCGCACTATATGGAAGGAATTTACATTGGGAGAAGTGTTTGAATGTTTTGAACTGGGTACAGCAAATACTTTTTCTCCAATTAATGAATGTCTCTTATGTACAAAGTCCATAATCTGGGCATACTCCTGTACTTAGTATTTTTACATCGTCCTCTACATCAAATATATCTTTTCTTAATCTACCTTCCAAGATAAATGTGGTCAGTTCTTTTTAGAGCTACTGTTATCTTCTGAACAATGAGTATACATGTGTTTACAGAAAACATATCTCAACAAACAGCATTTTAATGCATTTTCTAATTTAGCTGAGAAAAAAAGAATGAAAGATTAAGTGACGTTTTAATCAAGAGATTCATACAATGCAAATCTGATACGGGCGCTCATTAAATGGATATAAAATCAATAGATGAATCTCAAAATAGAGTTGTAAACAGAAAACCATCATTGATCAAGCTGTGAACAACACGAAGTCAGAAAAAATGTCAAATATCACAGAGGAGAAATTACGGATACAGACAGACCAAGCTGGATCACTTCATAAGCTCAGCATTAAGCAAACTATGTGGACAAAGAAAGGTCAAATACTTGGAAACAAAGAACTCAAACCATACCCTTAAGGTGGGGACAGCAGGCTTGTCCTTGAAAGCAACAATTCTTAACAGGGTTTTAACACAAACTCCTCTGTGGGACTGGAAGAGTATGAAAACTCCAGAGATTGTTCACAGATAATCCATTCTTTGTTAAAACAAACACAAAACCAAATCTACTCTACCCAAAACAGACAGCAACAAACCTGAAACAGATACTGTGTAATGTTATCTTTTAATATATTTGGCCCGCTAGGTGACTGTCGATGAAACAGCATGTACACCTCTTCTTGCTACGAGGAAAGTTGAAAAATGAAAGGAGATTCAAAATAACGGACTGAAAAAGCTGGTTTAGAATGAGCATTTTGAACGGCCTGAATCTTTAATTTATCATATGGAGCCCTTCTCAACTTGTGAGTCAAAAGCATTTTGCAGACAGGCTGTCCTGCCGAATCCTAGTTATCACATGAGGGCTCTCGCCCAGCGACCAGGCTCCATGGGGCCCAGAGCACTGCCAGCTCGGGAAGCGATGTTTGGTATAAGAGTTTGAAAACCCTGGAGTAAAACGGTAAAAAGCAAACTTGGTTACACTCTCTAAATACCTAGAGGGAGAGCAGAAATTTCAGAAGTTATTATGAAATTTCTTACTGTAGCAGGCAAAGCATAAAATCAACACACCCGTGGAAGATGAAGCCAGGCAATTTTAAGCTAGAAATAAAGTTCAGTGAAGTTCATTAACCTTTGGCACAATTCACTGAGAGTTATGTTAGATTCTTTACCGCTAAAAATTTGTATAGTGAAAAAAGAGATTTTTTCTAAAATATGCTCTATATAAACAGAAAATGCTATGTATGTTTTAAATAGGAGGTCAGATTAAATGATTGTAAAAATCCCTTCTGGCTTTATAATCTACTTTGCAAATAAAACAAAAGATATTGGTTACCCTTGAAAACTACTTGGAAGCTTTAGTGATTGAGAACGTGACTGATTTTCCACTTGTACTTGCTGTGTAACTTCTAAGATGGATACCCCATCATTTCGCTGCAAAGAGCACTGGATTCGTGTTTGCTTTTGGATGTGGATCTCAGGGCTGCTATTTTCGTGCTATGCCACGTTACCGGAGTTCTGCCTCTGAGACGCTCCTTTTCTTCTCACGTTTCACCAGCATAATTTTATCGCTGTCCAGTGAACCTACATGCTCCAACGACACAGGGCACCGCCAAGCCACGCAGCTGCACAAAGCCCTCTCCTCAGCATGCTTAGGTTGCACCTACCCATCAACTCCTGGTCCAAATTTGCTTTCTCCATTAGTCCCAAAGCAACAGAATAATTTCGTGCGGAAGGGACATCTGGAGGTCATTTACTCCAAACAGCTGCTCAAAGCAGTGCTAACTTCAAACTCCGATCACCGCGCTCACAGACTTGAAAAGCCTCCAGAGACTGGGATTCCACAGCCTTTCCTGCAATGGCTAACTACTCTCACCGTGAAGTATTTTTTCCTTATGATCAGCTGGAATTTTCCTCCACTGTAATTAGTGCCCACTGCCCACGCCCGATAGCGATCCCTGAGGAGCACCACTGACTGTCATTCTGTGGGCCAGTTTTCCACTCGCCTCGTAGACCAAAAGCCTGATGATTTTTTGGCAAAAAAGACTGGTATGGCATTAGTCTCCTTTTTTGGTTTCAGATATTTACAACTGATCCGACAGATTTCTTGGTGTTTTAAGAGTTCTAGGTTTTCACATGCAACCTTTTCTCTCGTTTTACTTTACTTGTTCTGTTTGGCGGAATTAATCCTATAAATCCAATTAGATTAGAATGTACATGTAACTCTCAAATTTATGTTAAGTGAGTGCCTTTTTCCAGTCTGTTTTTCCTACAATGAAATGATTTAACCAAGATTTTTATGTGACTCGTGTTATTATCGAGGTTTTGAAGTTTTTTCATTAATATGAACTCAGATAGACCTACTGGTGTCCAGCTTTTAACTTTCCATCTGCACTAAAAGTCTGAGAAAAGGCCACTTTAGAATTATTTTTAAGAGTCCTTGCAGGATTTACAGTAACTGAGGGTTTTTTTCAGATATTTGTGCTATACAAATAAAGACACTTAGCATTCACTTGAACTTGTTATCTGTTTCACCTTGATAGTAATGGTGAGCATATTTTTAGAAATATGCTCAATTTGTGCTAAATGAATATGGACCTGCAGGAATCCGTATCGGGACCGGTACTGTTTAATATCTTCATCAATGACACAGACAGTGGGAGCGAGTGCACCCTCAGCAAATTTGCAGACACCATCTGAGTGNCCTGGGAACATTCCAGGTCAGGTTGGACGGGGCTCTGAGCAACCTGATCTAGTGGAAGATGTCCCTGCCCATGGCAGGGGGGTTGGACCAGATGATCTTTAAAGGTCCCTTCCAACCCAAACTATTCTATCATTCTATGATTCTATGACAAATAGTACAGAGACTTGATATTTCTATGCCTGGGTCACATAAGATGATCTCTGAATTAGATGCACTTGCAGTTCTATCCACAGAATTGCTGTTTACAATATAATTGGGCTACAACATATTCCATTCCACCACAAACAAGGATGCAATCTGAAAGAAGTTTTAATATCTTGGACCAACTGTGCACAATTTACTGCTAGTTTGTAGACAGTGATTGACCTTTAGAGAGAAACTGGACAAAAGCTATATTGATGGCCAGAAAGAAACACTAAAACCAACTGTATAGTGTGGACTTACTGGGAGCACTCCAAAAGGAGCTGCAAGCTGCAAGCCTGTTTATGAGCAACTTATAAAACTGATTGCATGTTCTGTATTAAATGTATGTTTTATTTATGACTTACTGTGGTCACCTGTGTCTTATCAGCAATGACCATGCCCCCAGCTGCTCTCTCTTCTTCATGTCTTTAACTCTGCTAGTCTCTGGAAAAATAGAGGTATTTTATAATCTGACCTAACAGAACTGGCAGCTGTGAGTCTGCTTTATTGATGGATGATCTGAGCAAACTACTGCCAGGGAATTCTGCCTTCAGACTGGATGTATTTGTTTCAGAAAGAAACAGACTGGAGGATGGGCATGGAGTGAAGCAGTAAAAAGCAGTTTTGCATCATAATGCAGAATTTTTCAGTAATTCCCAAGAAATAACACATTACTGCAGCACTCCAGTGCTTCGCCAGCTGTGAATCACACACTCTTCTTGGGATAGTTGAAGCTGAGTATGAAGCAGAATACACTTTTATCTGTGAGCTATCCTGTGATAAGGCATGAAGAGACAATAATTGTGAATGAGCTGGAAGCCAAACTCATCAAGGAGAACTTTATTTGCCATTTTGTATATAATCCATTACAAACTGCTGAGATCTATCGTACAGTAAGACGAGCTTTAAGATTCCTAGTACCAGATCAGAAATAATGCAAACACATGATGGAAAAGGTGCTGATTTGGCATGAACTCACTCTGCCAGTTCAAATTTGTTCCAAAGACAATGATGGATTAATTTTGTATAGGCAGGCTTTATGCTACATCCAGCTCACTCTGTGCCAGCTAAGGTACCACCTGACATCTGTTCTCCTGCAGGTGATATCAAACCAGCATAACTGCATGCAACCGTTAACTCCGTTGTCATCTTCTCCAAAAAGAATTCAAAAGAGACTCAGTGATATTCACATGCCTGAACTAGATCAAATATACATTTCTGGCTCACCCAGTACTGCACAGATCTGACATTAATGACTGTGAAACAGCTACAGACCTACTCTTTGCCAAGCTTCCAAAACTCTATTCCTTGATCAGAAACAGACAGCCACATCAATTATGGCAAACTAGCAGGTTTGATAAATGATCTAAGACGCAAAGTGTACTTAAAGCTCATGTCTATAGTTCCAGAAGCATGCCAGATGTTTATTGAAACTTTTGACTGACAACATAATAAAAAGAATGAGAGGACTATTTAAGCCAACACTTTTCTAGGAAGATGCTATGGCATATTACCTCTATCATGCGAGATGCCAAACAGTAATTATATACTATAATATTACAACTTTACATTTTGTTTTTGTGAGCTACTAGTTTTGAGAGAAATTTTCTTAGAGACCTGTAACAAGCAGCAAAGAAATTTACTCTTTGCCTTAATCTTTCAATATAGCATTTACTTTGGGTGTAGAGGTGGTCTCAAAATGAATGCTGTCACTTCAATTAGTGAGAAATGGGACCAATCATTGCCACTGTGGGAAGAAAACATGGCAGGCAAAATCAACATTTTCTTTTTGGGGAAAGGGCAGGGGCAGAATACACACATGTGCAATTTGTGTCTTTTATTAAAGGGATCAGAATTATTTTTCTCTGCGATCCCTACAGCCAGCCATTCGCAATGGGTTTTCTGCAAATGGAATTTCGAGACGTTTCAGATGAGGCACTAGTTCCCTCCATGCCTCAAGGGAGATGACACAAATATCTGCACAATGAATCATGGGGTGTTTCTGACAGTTGATGAGTTCCACCAGACTGAACAAATCTCTGCGTCACTGAAGCATTCAAGATAGGTGATAGTAAAAGATCAGGCTCTTTGGAGGAGACAATATTTTCTTCTCTGTGCTACAATGCAGAATAAAGATGGAATATCGTATATACATTTTTCTGTACACTTCATGTCCAGTAAATTGGCAAGATCTGACAGTTAATACACTGCTATTTCTAAAAAGAATAGGGAATAAAATTTGTAATTAAGGGACACAATGAGTGAAACATAAAAAACATGCACTTGCATATATAAAAATATGGTAGTTTGAATGATAATTAACTGACAATTAATATACGGATTACTTGTCAATTAATATCTGCTGGACAATTATTGCCCTAGCTGCTTGGTGCTTTGGTCACTACGCTTCAGGATTCACAAAAGCTGTTGATAACTACACCAATTGCTACGATTTGTCAGTAAAGAAAGCTATAATGGGCTCACACCAAACTTGAATCAAATGAAAACATTTGGTCAAAGTAAAATTACGTTCCATTTAGCTCTAGGTGTGTGGGGAAGAAGCTGATGGCTAGGAAGTTCTCTCTGATAAAACTGAGCAAACCTTTGTCAAAAAGTGTTTCTTTTATTTTCTTTTTGAATTCTACACCTAACTTCCAAATAACATTTTTTTTCCTACTACCTTTTATCTGCCTTATCTCACTTTTACCTCTTTTTTTTTTCCTGTAAAGTAAGGGATTTTTTAGTCAGATACGAGGATTAAAGAGGAGAAAGGTGATGCATAAAAATAAGGGAGTCCCAAATTGTCATAGCTCTCTGCTTATTTATTTAGGAAACCTTACAAGATGGGAAAGGAATCAAACCCCAAATGAATTAATTCAATAACAAAAGAAACTCCCTGTGTCTTATTAAATTTATGTGTGGAGTATTACCATGTTCAGAGATGAGGCAGACAAACCAAGAATCCAAAATGGATTGCTGCTAGCTCAATGGATTCCCCTATGTAGATGTGTGTAGGTATGTATGCATATATATAAAAATCTCTATATGTACCAGTATACATGTATATGTATATATAGGTATGTATGTAGCTGCATATGCGTATGCACACAGTTATATTTTTAGCACACACACCTCTCTATTTATTTTATTTCACTGTGTCGGCTCACACGGTCTATTTTATCAGACAAGAAGTATTTTTCATTCTGGTAATTCTGCGCTGCATAATAGCATCTGTCTGTCCTTCTGTTCTGGCAGCCCCGTAGCGACCAGTGCAGCAGCTGACAGCACAGCGAATGGCATTTCAGTTACAATGTTCAGCAGGAATAACAGAAGAGTAAAACAATTTTCTGAAAACTTGTCCCACCACAGCTCCACCAGCCCAACTCAATGACCGTCTGGAGCACTTGCGTGACAGAGGATAGAAATGCTTGTACTTCAAAGAGTTCATTTTAATTCCTTGTTTCACGAAGCTGCCCAGAAAGTACTGAAAATCAATACATGATAGCTCTGCAGTAGGTATTATGACTTCAGTCTCCAATTACCTTTAATAACTTAAATAACAGCAGCAATGAGGAAACATGAAAATCTCGCTAACAATTCCCAGGCCCCTCAAACTGAAGACTTGCTTTTGTGCATTGAGCCCCATCGCAATGTGATTTTAATTCTGGTGCTCAGAAGGGCTCAGCACTTTGATAAATTTCTTTCACACATGCACTGTGTTGGCTGTCACATGCACAAATCCTATAATGTAAGTGATTTAAAAGTCCACTACAAATTAAACTTGAGAAAAACATAAAATAGCATGCCTTTCCTACACATTGCTGAGTAGGGACGGATGCAAAGCGCAAATACAAACCAGGGAACTCGCTGAATCATGGTTCTTCAGGAAAAGCTGGAAGCGTAGGGGGGACCACAAGTGAAATCTGAGTCAACAATGCCATGAAAAAGACCCTACACATGTGTATTCACAAAAGAGAGCTTCCAAGAGATACGTAGTAATTCTTTCTGTTTCAACCTTTGGACACTTTATTACAAAAAAACCCTCAAAGCCAATAACTAGCAAAAAGAGAGAGAGCGGAAAGGCGGCAAGGGGGAAGGGAGAGGTTAACTGGAGAGGGACCAGTGGATAATGACGAGAATAATCAGAGGTCCAGAAAATAACTTAAGCAGAAGACAGAATTATTTTTCAGTATTTAGCTTAAGGAAGAAAAGACTAAGGGACATGATAACAGTTTTTGCTTGCAAAACAGACTTCTGCAAAGCCTGGGAGAGCAGTCTGTATCGCATTCGTGCAGTGGGCAGGCAAAGAATTAATCTGGAGCAAGGAAAATCCAGACGAGACCTCAGTGAAACTGTGTTAACGGTAAGGACAGTGAAGTCCTGGAACAGGCGACCGGGGGAGGCTGTGGAGCCCCTGTGTCCGTGGTGAGCTCTAATATCAGGGCAGAGAAATATCTTTCAGGAAAGACAAAGGAGCAGCTGTCACGAGAGGAACTAGATGAGCTCTTAAAGCTCTTTCCATCATTACTGTTCTGTACCTTATTACCGTACAGTAGCATGAAACAAAGTGAGGAAAACACATTAATTAATTGAACTAGTGAAATTCTTGCCTGCTTGGTTTTTTCTTGCTTAAATACTGACTGACTGACAACAGACAGAAATATGTTGATTTGAATGACAGATGTTGACTTCTACTTATCCACAAATAAAGTTTTCCAGCTGGGATCTACATCCAGCTCTCACCGCAAGGCCTATCACATAATCCCTCAGTTCAGCTATGTTAAGCAGGCTTGAAGCAGACCCAGAGCTGTCTAGACTAGAGGCTTCTGCCCCTTCTTGCAAAGCTCGAGACACATTGGCTTGTTTGTGGCTTTGCTTTCTTTGCTAACCGGGATTTGATACTACTCGTTAGCCTTCTATTCATTATTTACTGATGATGGGTGGGTGATCTTTGACCAAACCCAGCCACACTAAATATCAGCATTGTAATAGAGCTGCCTATGTAATGACACCTGGTCTTTGCACCGCTTGATGTGCTGCCATGAGAAAGGCAAAACACTTTCATCCAAGGAAAATCAGGTTTTAGTATAAAATCTCTTCCGTGACTCATGCTACATGAGGAAGTAAGAGCACTTATGTCACGCACTAAGTTCCTTCCCTGTCATCCATTGGTAAATTGGTGGAAAAAGTGACCAAAATACAAAAGGCAATACTTGATTTCATATGAATATCCAACAAGGGTCAAGAGAACAACCTCCCAGACTGTGCTCATGCACGTTTGCCTTTCATCTGAGATAGCATCCTCTTTCCAGGGCCAAGCTACACCTAGCCACTCGGTGATCCCAATGCCCATCAGAAATATTTTTGCAACAGGACTCCTATTCAGCAGTGAGAATTAGAGGCTATGTGACCGATGCACCTTTCCTCCCCAAAAAAGATCCCCAAAATCAAACCTTTAAGAGTCCTATTTAGAATTCAGAGCAAACAGACCAGTTTTTCAGTTAATGCATTATGTATGTGTTAAACTGCACGTGGAAATTATGTTACGTTTCTACCATCTTATTTAGGTTTCAGCAGTTTAAAAACCTATTTTTTCTAGAAAAGGTACAAAAAACATAAACATGCACACGTATTTATATGTGCATTATTGCCATTGCCTTGGGGTCTAGCATTTATAATGCTGAGTGTCTCCTAACTGCCACTGAAATTACAGTATGGCTAAAGCCCACAACTATGCTGTGAGTTTTGACTTAGCAAGTGCTTAGGCCTGACTTAAGAGTTGACAGAAGGGCTCCCACTGGTTTTGATGAGCTTTGAATCAGACCCTGGTGTCAACTGTCCTTACAAAACAGGGAACGTGGCTGGAGTGATCCCACCTGTATTTCTAGTTCTGTGACGAGCTGCTCTGTGGAATTCCTTTTCTTAGTTTCATAACTTAGAAGACAAGGTAGTCTGAGACAAACTGTCCCTAGCAGACTGTTTTTATAGCACCTATAAATGTGCTATACATTTCCATGTATTATCGCAGAATAAGCTGCAGTTCATAACTTGCAGGAGATTGGACCAGATGACCAACCCAAACTATCCTCGAGTCCCATGATAACAGCAGAACTGACCTTATATATTTTCTTGGAACGTTGTAACACTTCTTGCTGCAAATTTTTCCTTGTATACACCGTGCTATTTATCATTAACGGTTTGTAATTACTGAATGACATAGCACAGACAAATATAATTTGCTGTTTGTTTCATTTCTGTATTATTAGTCCATCATTCCTAAAATATTGTATTTTACTTCACCAAAGACAGACCATTCAGATTTATTCTTTATGCAGAAACTCCTAGACTTTTTTCTCTTACTACTTAATTACCAAATTTAATTATAATTATGGCACAGTTTAAGTCTTTCTCCTCAATATTTTCAAATTAATCATTTATAAAGGCCATTGCAGTGTTTAAGTCTTAACGGAACAAAATCTACTACAATTTTAGGTTTTATAACGTAAATTAAAAATAAATGATCTTGATCAGAATGACAAGGAGCATGCAGTTAGCTGCCCTCTCAGGATAAAAAACTCTCCAAACAATCAGTGACCGTGCCATAGAGAGATTACACAGGGACTGGGTAAAAGAATAAAATCCACATCGCCTTGCCCTCAACAAAGTGTTATGAAAATTAATAGAGATGTATAAAGATTGAAACAAACCAAAACCCACGATAAAATCATAGAGAGAGAAACAAACAAGGGCTTACATGACAAGTGGAAATATGAAAGGCTGGAGAGCAAAAAATAACTGAGCAATGGCAGAAATGACTCGATCATAGGTCCTAGTCGTAACATTTGACCTGTAAAAATGTTAAAAACAACCATTCAACCAACTCCGATGTTCCAAATTCTGCCTTTCATATTAATGGAGGAAAAAAATTATATAACGCAGTTTGCGGTCAGAGTGCTGAATGCTTTGGAGAATGCATTTTCCTACACGGACTGTGTGCAGAGGGAGTATGCATACTGTTCCAGTCCTTACACCCTGCTTGAAAGGAGAGTCTGTGTGTAGGATCTTGAACAGGTGGCATGATGGTCCTCAAAAATGTATTTTGGCCCATTCTTTGGCCCCTAAACCACCATGGATGAAGTTCAGATTTATTTCTGAAAAGGACTATCACTAAGACCTTGCTCTTAGTCTTATTCAAACCCTATTCTGGATAAGCTGCGCTTACTCTCAGGGGCATTGCCCTGGACTGCTGCAGAGGGGCGAATTTCACCATCAGGATACCTTAATTGTTCATTATGAGTTCCCGTCCTGTGAGAGAAGGGCTGCAACAGGAGACAAAAATGAGAGACAAGTCCTTACAAACTTGTGCAATGCATTTACTTCTTTGCATCTCCAGTTCCCTGTTCATAAGGTGGGCACAGTACCAGTCGCTGCGCAGGATGACTGAATACACAACAGCTACAAAGGCTTTAGAGTTCTTTTTGAGTGAAAGACAATTAACACAGGAAACTCAAAGTATTGTTAATGGAATATGCAAATTCTTTTTGAGGAAAAAGTTAGTGTATACTGTTCTCACAACATGCAAAATTTTATTGTTTGAAATGGCTACAGACTTTCTGCTGGCATGAAGATAATATTTTCTCTCTGGTATTCAGAAGAAATAGAAATTATTTGCTTCATTTGTAACTCTAAATGATTCAAAACGAGTGGATGCACTTCTCTTTTTTTGTAAAACTTTGCTAACTTTTTTTCACTTGTTTTATTGTCTTGCTTCTTAAAATATGTACAGAGAGTATTACGTCCTTTCCCCCTTTTTCAGTTCAGTAACTCCATCTGGCACTTTTAGTGATCAGCCTAGTATGCCCAATCAAAAATGGACTCTTGCAATGCTTTGATCAATGGATATTTGAATATATCAACATATATTGCACATAACTGAATTGTTTTCTGGTACTTTATGTTTCAGTAACTGCAAAGATTTTATTGTACTGATGTTCAACTCAGATGGATGCTGAGATGTGGATAAAATGACCCAGATTCTGCTAGACACCAGCATTAATATGGAATAATCTTTCTGAAGATCTAGATGTAACTGACTGCAGACTCTTCATAATTTTATGACAAAACTCTGCCATGAAGGAAGTGCTCCTGAAAGAGCAATAAACCTTGAAGGGTGAATAATAAAATCTCTGAATACGACACATGCCATTAGCTCTTTGCTTCACGTTTATCAAGTTTGGTTCCAAAATATTATTGTGACTACTATTGTAATTACTGTCAGATGCAAAATATTATTGCAGTGCTTCCATTTTACAAGCACAGTTGAACCACTGATGAACTCATTTTTTCTTTTTGTGAGGCTAGTCTTTTTCCAATACTACAAAACACCTTCGAATCTTTTCATCAAATGATTACAATTCCTCCTTCTCTCTTTCGGCTGCAATTGCTTTAATAAGTATCACACTGTTCTTTTAACTTGTAGGGTTCTTCCCTTTCACTACACTTATCTAGGAGTCTCACTTTTCTTTGTACATTTGTTATTGGAAGTATTAGAAGGGTTACTGTCTCATTCTTTGATCTATGCAGAAAAAATGTTTCACAAATCTAGATGATTTTTAAAGCGGCTTTATATGGAAATTGTCATGACTAGTACAGTCTCATTTTCTCTCCATCATTCGTTTGATTTCTCTTTATCAGTGCCAAAACTTTGCGACTCATCAGCAGTCAATGTTGAAGAGGGCTCAAGTCTCCAAGAGAGCTGAGGTACTACAAGTTTTGTGAAACCTGAGCAGGAGAAGAGGGACACAGACTTATGCCTGTATTGGGGAAAAAACTAACAGGCCATTATGCCTTCTACTGGATATCAAACATCTTACCTATCAGTAGATGCTTAGCAGCATATTAATATTATCGTGCTTGCCTCTAGATTATTAGATTTATCACATAACAGACTCATAACATATGACATGATCCCATCCATTAATTCCACCGTTCCTAGAATTGTTTGTTAATTACTATTCATTTATTATTGACTCATTCATTTGTCACTTTTTGGAAATCAGACCACAAAATCCTAACTAACGTCTCACCTAACATGTCTCTCCTGAAGGACAACAGGGCTACTTGAACAGCATGGCACTAAGCTCAGACATAGCAGAATCAAACACACAAGAGATGTAAGGAATAGGATGCAACCTGAAAATATTTTTACTTGCGTTGTGGACACATACTTTCTTATTTATGCAGATAAAGTCTAGAATCACAGAATCAGAGAATCACTAAGGTTGGAAAAGACCTCTAAGGTCATCGAGTCCAACCGTCAGCCCAACCCCCCCATGCCCACTAAACCATGTCCCCAAGCGCCTCATCTACACGTCTTTTAAATCCCTCCAGGGATGGGGCCTCCACCACTGCCCTGGGCAGCCTGTGCCAAGGCCTGACCACTCTTTCAGTGAAGAAACCCTTTTAAAAAAACAGCCCTTCAGCATAATGATTATCTGGACAATTATAAGTACTAAAAATGAATACTAGAAAGAAAGCTGTTGATAAAGGACACCACAGCATGTATATACAATACTTTAGGTCTTGCAAGGGCGCCCTGCATAGTAACCACTAGTAACCTCTTACAGGAATTAAAACGCAGATGTTGATCCTCACTACTGATAAAATCTATTTCACCTTGGCTTCTAAAACCATCTTAGACTTTCACTGATGCAACAGCCTTATTCAAAGGTACGTACTTTTGTCTGAAGTATTCCAAAGGCAGAGATACGCTCCAAAGTACGATCTTCCTCACTTGCTCCCCCCATGTGGCCCAGACACAGGCTTTGCGCCAACCTGACAGAACAAGCTCCCAGGACTTCTCTGGGTTTGCCTGGGCCTGAGCTGGTTGTATCCTGGTTAACAGGTGCCTGTGGTCATCTGACTGGTGCCTGACCTGGATGGGCTTCAGCTCAGTGAATCCCAGACAGCGAAGGGCTGACAGACCTTGTAGTCCCCGCAAAACAAGCAGTAGCCCTTTGGGTTAACTGCGGATAGGGGAGACAGTTGTGCCATTTTTAACCTTTTGCCGTAGACTGAGACAGAAGTAGACTGTGATAAGAAGACAAGTAAATGGAGCCCTAGGTGGACCCAAGACCGATGAAGAAGAAACCCTCACCATGAGCATCAGACTTTATCTAGAGAAGGACTCGGGATGCTGATTCCCATTGTGAGTGTCTACTACAGCACCAACCTTAGGATCCAGAGGAACATCGAAAGGTTCAAAGGGAGAAGTGGGTACACAGTGGGAAGTTTTCATAGATAATAATTTTAACTATATTACCAATGAAGCTTTTTTGCATTAGTTAATTTGGATTGTTAGACTGTTAAAACATTAATTAATTGTACTAACAACAGACCCTTGCCTCCATGTATGAGATGGGTTGCCTTTTGCTCCCAACACGAGTGTAATGAGTGTTTTGAGCGTAACATCTAGCTGTCGGGGAGTAATAATTTACCACTGTCACCAAGGCACTAGCTCACTTACTCTGCACTGCAAGCTGAGTTGGGATAATTTTGCTTTTTATACCCTTTTTATACCCTTCGCTGTGCCTTAACTGCAAAATGGTATTTTATGTAGGGAGAAAAGATGAGGCTTCTTATTCCCATGTATGAAATGTAGTCCTAATTAAGATAGACTTCTTTAGCTATACTCCTTTGTCTGTGGCTAGCTAACTTTTCTGTCTGCCCTCCAACAAGAAAACCAGAGACAGGCATCTGAAACCAAAGTCTGGTTTCAAACCATTGAAGTTTTCTACCTCCCCATGGATCAAATGTCAAGCCTCTATCCCTTTCTTTTTTATTTTTCAATTTTCTTCTTTAATTAGAGCTGTTACCATTTCCTTGCCGGGATAAAATTATCACTTTTATTTTAGCAGCTGGCTTCCTACTCTGTGATCTACTGATGAATTATTTTTTCACTTTGTTCCCCTTTTCCTTCCTTCCTGTCTGCACATGGTGGACGCTTTTACCATCTTATTTTAAAGACTAACTTAGTTCTAACATGTTCTTTTCTGCTTTAACCTTTCTCTTTCCATTCACCTCTACCTTCCTTCCCAATCTAACCTTTATCCATTTCTATCTTACTTTTCAAGGAAGACTGTGTGAGCAAACTATAACTTTTCATCTCACACTATTTCTGATGTGCTATTTAATAACCTTGTTCCCTTTTGAAACCTACGTGCTGATGTAGAACTTATCTTCCAATATACTGTATACACATTAAATTTCCATGAGGTCATTTTTGTAGGAAGAATTATTAAAGGCTTTGCTTATTTTCAGTGCCATCTAGCTCTTCTGGACATTTGATGGGACCCACCAGAGCAATGAGATTAGTGAATGGCAGAAGATTTTCTCAGAAAATGAGAAATGAAAGAGCCTTGTCAAATTAAACATACATAATTTATAAGAAAGGTTTTCTTTGCTGCTCAGAGCTAACAATTTCACGCATCTACAAAGTTTCCATTCCTACATTATCAGAATATGCATTTGAGATATATGTGATTAGAGCTTGAATAACAGTCTGTCTTAAACAAAGATGTTTTGTATGCACTGTTGGTGACAAATTCTCAAAGAAATGAATCACTAAATCTGCCAGACAGGCACAGTGGATACAGTAACCTAAAATTTTCTTAAGAATCAGAAGAAGAGTAGGATTTCATCCTGGAACAGGCAAGGTTCCTAGGATTAGGATGCACAGACCAAACTGGGAGAGGAAATAATGCGGAAGAGAATTTTCTGCAGATAGGACTGGCTTCCTAAGCCTAACTTCTAACATCCTCTAGCAACGAAAACAGTGAATATTTTTGGGAAACTTCTATCTTTTCATGGTATGGAGTTTCTCCTTCTGTTGCACTAAATGATACGGTGATACCTTGCTTTACACTGGCCCAGGAAGGCAAAATTACTGTCTTACTCTATGGGGAGCTGTTAGTAAGGAAGTGTTTTGTGGGCAGCTAACTTATTTCTTGTTAATGGTACAAGTTTTCTAGCTCCTCAGAAATTAGGGATATCACAAGTGGTCCCAGGAAACAGGTAAAAGTAAGGGCAGGGGCACCACCTCCTACCTGGTGTTATATTTCAAAGCCTGTAATTAAACTGTTTTAACATGTGGGCTTTTAAAGCTGAAATTAGATCACACCAAAATCTGACTTTGCAGGACTCAGCTTCCTAATAGCTTCTTCTCCTGCTATTTCTCTCTCCTCCACCTTACATAATGGCATGTTTTGATACAGAAACCAACAGGACTTCAACTTTTTCCCTGGATCTTAAGTGTTTTCTCCTGCAACTCAGTACAAAGTCTAGAGATTATTTCAATTTAACAAAACGGTTTCTTTTGGGAAGGGAGGGAAAGGGGAATGAACGTTTCTGTGATCACTCTTCATAAAGTGCATTTTTAGCACGGCAGATTCTTGAAAACCTATTTAGAATCAAATATTAGTGCCTAAAGTAACGCACCAGGAAAATGCTAGGGTTTCCACCGTATGCTAAGCTTTAGCAGACCTAAAGCCCCATGAACGTACTGTGACAAGCTCAAACATGGCTGGGGAAGATGATGCAAACTCCCCCTCCCCCATTTGATACCGTCTTCACAAATGCAATCCTGGCTTCTGGCCACTGAGCAATCCAGGAAGGGGCACAAAGCAGAGTCACAGCAGGAGTTTCTAAACTCTTTTTTTACACACGCCGCTGTATAACAATCTGAAGCCTGTATCCATGCTACTAACAAAAATAATAATGCCAAAACTCCCCAGGTTTTTTAAAAGTACTGCAGAAGTACATTGCAGGAATGGATGAAGGGACTATGGTTAAAAGGGATGCTGTGAGGTTATCCTCTGTCATGTGTCCACACCCCGAGGAAGCTGCAGCCAAATTAGTACTTGCCCCAGACTCAGGAAATTTTTGCTCTTTATCAACTCTGTCCCCTTGCGCTTACGTCTTCAATCCACTTTTTTCAGTCGACATCTGCTCCTAGACCTGTTCAATCCACCACTAATAGTATGTTAAGATAAATGTTTCGGGGGAGTTCAGTTTGCAACTTTGATGCAGTTTTGCCTCTCATTGCTCTCCTGGGACGACAAATTACAATGTAAGATAACTCATGACTAAGGCTTGGCAGGTACGCTATTCTAATATTTTCCTGACTTCCACGGAGATGCTATCAGTTCCTAACAGCACTATAGGCAGATGGTTAATTGTTACAAAGCTGCATACTGTTAATTTTGAAACTTGCATATGCTACCATTTTCAGGGTAACATATGGCTTAAAGGAATCATAGAGCATTTATAATAATGTAAGGACAAGAACAGCAAAAAAAAAAATTCTTAAAATGCGTTGGGCTATCGTGAGTGACATTTCTGCTTTTTGTGGCACAACTTTTCAAAGGCGATAAAACAGAACAAACCTTTCTAGCAAATGAACGCAGTCCCATAGGCTACTATGAGGTGCTGCTGAATATTTAAAGAGCTGGCATTCTCCTGCTAGGAATTTTTCATGTTCTCTTCTGAGAGAAATGAGCCACCTATGTGCAGCTTCTCATTTCTTAGTTTAAAATCCTGTTTTGGTTTGGCTTTTAACACTGTACAGTCTGCCTTGTAAGATTATCCAATACCATAATTTAAAATCCTAAACCAGATCATTAGAAGGGTAAGACTTTTTATTTTTTCAGCCATGCTACTAATGGGATGTTAAAAAAATTCATTTGTAAGCCCTCCAAATTTCTGACTTTACATCTTCAAGAATTGAATATTGTTTTCCTTATTTCCATTGAGTTTTTTACTAATCAAATACTAATCATGGATACAATGACTTGATAAACCCAACAGGTAGAACTCATTGTTGGGTCAATATTTACAGTTCTTGAATTCACATTAATAACCTCAGATTTTCTTTACCTCTCAGCCTCAGTCTACCAGTTTCATTCTAATTCCTCACAACTGTAATAATCCATACTAATAATATCACTGCCAAAGCATTTCAGTAACAGCAAAACCTCTCCACTTTGGTTTTCCAAGAGTCATTCAGTGCTATAATTTTAAATTCTAAACTCAGCACACAAACATATCCTTTGCTGTATTTCTTTTACAGCTGAAGTTACAAGTACTTTCCAAGCTTAATTAAAATTGATGGCAAATAAATAACACTAGAAAATTACTGCATTTCTTTAAAAAAGAGATAGTCCTATACAAATTTGTATTATATAGGACTCTAATAGGATTTTCTTACAGTATGAAAGAAGTAGAATAGAAATTGAGTTTCGGAGCATTTCTATCTGCTCATCTATTCGATGTTATGTCTAGCCTATTAGCAAGAGATGCTCAGGGCTGCCTGAATACAATGTGAGTTATATCAAGAGGTTTTCTTTTCACAGAATTATATCATCATAATAAATTTATGATGATAAACCACATATCGTTCATCATTATCTTCTTTGTCAGATCCTGTAATTACATTACTACATGTTATAGCCTGCCTATATAGACAGCAATAGTGTTTACCTACACTGAGATTATTTACTGCTCGAGCTTTTAAAATGGCTATTTCTCCTCAGTTAATGGAAACAAAACAAGCCTCATAAAGAGCATATTTTTGAGTTCCCAAAAATGATATGGAACTTCGTTGGCTTGTATCATACCAACATAATAAAACAAAACAATCCCCCAAGGAGGAAAAAGAAGCACTCACAGCTGCTGGTTTTTTGGTGATACATTCACACTTCTCTTTGTCCCTTGACTGGCCATAGATATAAAAAGATACATATATTGTCAGAGAAGAAAAAACACAAAAAAATGCTATTTGACTTCTGAACAGCGGTATCTGTTGTAGAAAACACATATGTAAAAAGATGCTGAATTACTTATCTGACCTTATCTACACTAGCAAAGGACATGGTAGGGTTTTAAATTTTTTTCTTTTTAAACAAATACACTTTTTAAAATTGCACAGTTTGGAAAAAATACAAAAGAATATAAATTTGCAACTGATAAAAAGAGTCAGTTTTGGAAGGACGCCACTGAAGGGATGGGTAGGAAGGGAGAACAGTTAGTTTTTACCAAAGAAGAAAAAATATATGTGTCTACCCAAGAAGAAATTGAACTAAACCAAACATTTAAGTAAGGGCCAGGGCAGGAATAATTCTTGAAAGTATTTAGAAGTGAGTAAAAAAAGGGGAAAATGTTTCAACCTCAGTCAGAAAGCTCAACTCAGTTGCTCAGTACAGATATAGCTTGCAACACTTAGAAAAGATACTGCTCTATGACTAAGTAGCTGGATTGTGGTTTCCTCAATGTACATGCCTGCGGTCCTCATGTCCTTGCTGGATTTTTATTTCCATCCCTTTAGAATAACTGCTTGGACATTTTATGTATAGACTCTAACCTGTGTGATGACATCTATTCCCAGGTCCTTGGATCCCAAAGTATTCATTAGGAACGTGATGGAAATCTCCCTTGAATGATGAACTTAAAAGATCTGCTCTTGAAGCATCGTTAATCTTTCTAGGCATAGAAATCAGAATACTGTCACCATCCATTCACTATGACAGGTAAAATGAGTTTTTCCCCCAGACTTATGGAAAACAAAAATGGTTTTTACAAATGCACTGTGGTCATGATTCTGATCAAGAAAGGGAGCATAATTCACGTGTTGTCTGAAGAAGGTTTGGCAAACTCTATTCCTTCAGATTTCATTCTGTGCTCATCTTCATGAACCTCCTCTCTATTCTCAGCACACTTAGAACAGCTAAATTCTTGGAAGGAAAAGCCACTGGTGTCTGTATCCTGGCAATGTAAACTCAAATAATGTCCGGTGGGATTTGGAGACTGTTGACTGGACTATGAAAATAAGAAAATATTTCCTCAAAAATTTAAATCAAGACTGATGTTAGCTGGAATAGTTCATAAATCATTTTCCTCCTTCTTCCTGACAGTGAGTGTCGGAGAAACTTAGAGATAGAATATATGTATCCAAGACAGGAAAAAAGTTTCAGAGAATATGCCCTGTTCATTAGTTACAGCTACCATTAATATAAATCCACCTGTTTTCAGTTGATTTTTCTCTTCTTCTTTACAAATAAACAGAAAAGATGTATATCTGCTATAAATGACAAAGCATAATAAAGCTATCATACCTCATTCTCATTGGGGTTTTAGGGGCATTTCTAACAATCCAAGTAAATAATTTGTTTTAAAATGAAGTAGGAAAAGTATAAGGAAAAGAAGGAAAATAAAACCGGTAAAATGAGAAGCATGAAAAAGATATTTAACGATTTATGATTCACTGTACCATAAAAAGGTCTTGAACATCCTAAAATGTTGCCTCCTGGCCTTTGCCCACATTAGTGGACCCCATATTAGTGACTACTACAAATAAAATGAACTAATTATTTGATAAATTTCCTTCAATTACAAATAATCACAGGCCTATCAAAAGGTGTAGCTGAAATAAAAAATAAGCCTAAGTAGAAACATATGTCAGCTCTTTATTTCTTCCTACTTTCTTACTCCCAAAATGCTCTTTGAAACAAACAAACAAAAAATCGTGTTATATTTTTTGAGACTGATCGGTGTTAGTTTTCTGCTATTCTCACCCCAGAGCAACTATGTTAAGCCCCTGTAGTGGGGATAGGGTCTGCGTGAGAGACCTCTACTATCTTAGAATGTGTGTGACTGTGGCGGTGCATCCCCCCCTCTTTTCCTCTGGGCTACGATACGATCTCAGAACCTGTTAAGCNTAATCCATGTAATAAGTAATAGAGTGAACCTTGCCATCAGATTCCGTTAAGTCATGTTTCTACAAATTTCTATTAAAATCACCCTTTGCCAATACCTTCCCGGTGATTCTTTACGCGGCCTTAAAACCACCCATTTGTGACAGTGACCTGAATGTCCTCTAATTCTTGATTCTACAGACTCATTCAGATGTAAATAGAAGTCCCCTTTCAAAGAATGAGTGGAGAGCTCCAAAGGCACTCCTGGTTTCTCCTTCCTCAGTACATTCGCTCCTGTCTCCACCTCCCACCACTTCCAGCTGTGTGGTCCTGCTCCAGCTGCAGCTCTCTGTCCTCCGACCCGGGCTGACTCGGTTGTTTGCCTGGTGGCAATGTACTCCAGAACACAAGAATAACTTCAGCTAAAAATAACTGTCATCTCCACTGCAAAGGGCTGCCGTTTAACCTGGAGTTATTTCAGTGATGATAAGAAGTCAACAATAATTGACTACGTAATTGCTACATACACGTAGGAACGAGAGTTGCAGAATGCACTCTGCAATAAGATAGCTGCTGTAGGCAGCATTCCGTGGTGAATAAGAGGTAAAAGGAAAACTCATCACAGCCAAATACCACATCTACAGTTCTTCTCATAAACGGGTGTGTGTCTTCTGTAAACATAACTTTTCTGCTAATTTCTTAGGAATTTAAAAGTGCAAAATTTCTATAGCTGTTCAAAGAACACATTTAATAACACGTTTTACAAACTCTCAACATCCTCCCCAGCCCCAGAGTATTTGAGGGGTGGGATCTTTAATACTTTGCAAATTAAAACCAAGCCCTTAACTTTTAAATAGACTTTAAAAATCTGTAAGCTAGGACTGCAACTTGCTTTCAAATTTTTCTCCCATCTCGATCTGGTTCCAGAATGCACTAACTCACATAGTATTAAAAGAGCTATATCTAGCACTATCATGCCTAGTGCAAAGCAACACTGTGGAATAAGTTGAGATTCGTTTAAGGATCTATCAGATTTAAAGCCAAGCACGTACCGTTGCCATTCAATAATAATGAAAACCAGACAGCAATATTTTAGTGGATGACACAGTCTTGCCAAGAAAAATGTCTGCCATATAAAAATGCCTGCCGTCAGTACATGCTTATATATAACATGAGACTTCCAGAGCTAAAAGCTTTTTATTATGTGTTTATAAAAAAACCACACAAGATAAACTAGGTACATTTATTGCCACAGAAATCCAGATACCTAGGATTAAAGTGAAATAATAATAAAATATAAAAATGTAAACAACTATACTAGACAGGAGCATCAAGCCACAGAACATGAAAGAATTCATAATTCTGTAGTTGCAGTGTTAGTCTGTGTCTATATATGAGAAAAAAAATGAAGAATGTAGTTAAAGCCTAGTCTTGTTTAAACTTCATGATGCCATCTCATGTGGATCTCAATGAGCAATAAAATGAATAAAAAAAAAATGTTAAGTTAGAAACTGCCTTGAGAAACAGTAGGCAGACCTTCAGTCAGTACTCGGGATGAAGACAGGACACAGCATACGCTGTACCATAGCAAAAACGAACCCAAGGAATAACAGCATTGCTACATCTGGTGGCAATACTGGAGCTGTAAATGGAACATGCAGTAATTCAGATGTACTCCTACCATGGTGCACGGCCTTATTTCATGCCAGTGTATGTCTGACTATCGATTGATGCTCTTCAATCCTTACTTTCTGAACTACGTTGGCTGTGGGAGAATTTAGAGTGTAAACACCACTTCAGTAAACACTACTACTAAAAAATAACTTTCTTAAAGATTCTCGACCTGACAGATGGAACCACTGTGAAGAACCACTTGAAGAACAAAAAATATTATGGTCTACTAAGTAGGAAGGTGGCTTATCAGTAGCAAGGATACTCTTTTTCTTATGCAGAATTATTTATTGAGAGTTAGAAAGAACTAAGCTTTGTTCTCAAACAGTTGCAGCAGTTTTGAATATATGCCTCTTTCACCATGTTAACCTTTTATATGATTGAGCAGCAAAATTATTCCAAGTTTAGCAGCTGAAATGAAACTTCGTGAGTTTCAAACTTGTGTGATACCTTCACAAAGAATACTAATTTGATATTTTAGGAGATGTTTTTTGCTACTGACGGTATCAAGGTGGTCTATAGAGCAAGCTCAAGAAAGAGAAAGAATGACAGAACCCAAGAAACTCTATGAGTAAAGGAGCAAAACTTATTTATTGATTACTAGCAATCACTTTTAAAGAAGACATGAGATTGGAGAGAAATTCTTTTACAAGACCTCAACTGTAATATGTAAAAAAACAATACGATGAAATTTATGAAGAAACAAGTTGTTCTGATTGCTTCATAATTCTGACTCAATACTTGGCATTCATCAGCTTCAAATGAAAAGATGTATATGGATTTGATGCAACGAGATCTGAACACTTCTTAGAGAAAAATAAATGTAACATTTATATTTACTTAACATTGAAAGATGCAGAAGTTTTTTAATATACTTTTTTCTTCATATTTAGAATCATTAGGATTTTGGGAAAAATACAGTGGTTAATTTAACATATGAAATGTTTCTTTCAAATGCATGGCTAAAGTTTCAAATCAGTTCTTTTTTCCCAGAGAAAAAGGTTTGTTAGTAGCTTGCCTGATTCTAAAATTTAGTAATATGTGAAGACTAGCTTACATAGTCTCTCTGCGCACAGGTAACAGTGATCTGTAGCTTTCTGTGGGCTAGAAAGACAGTGCAAAATAATTAGGAAGGAAACAGAGAGAGCTGTCTGCATCCCCTGCGACTGCTTTTTGAGTGAAACTATCTTATGTCACTACGATCCAGATTGAGGTTTGCAATCACGACAAATAGCATCTTTTCCTCATCAAAAGCTTAACACAAGCCACCACACATAAGGCCTCATGTGGAATCCTGGGTTTGGGCTCTGTACTTCAAAGAAGGGCATTAGAGCAAGGGCAGAGCAAAGCAGTGATAAACCCTGGAAATCTAGAAAGTATTAGGTATAAAAAAGGATTGAAAAAACTGGGACTATTTATTTTAAGAGAGAGAAAACCGAGAGCATTGGACATAGTCATCGAGTGTTTAAGGAGCTGCTGGGAAGAAAGAATAACTCTGCCTGGGATACCTGGCCCTGGGCTCACACTTCAGATTAGGATAAAATCTAGCAATAGAGACGGTGCACCACTGGAATATATTGCTTGGGAAGGTCCTAGAAGTCAGTGGAGATTTTTATAAAACTGCGAGAGGTAAATTTCTGTCAGGGATGACACAGGCATAATCGACCTGCTTTGATACGGGTATGGATTGAGAGAAGTCTCCAATTCCCTTGGAGTTTTTAGCCCTCTTTTTCTATAACTTCAAGAATCAGACTGGTTGCTTCTCTCCAGAGATTGTGCATTCAGCCATAGGAAGACAAGAAAGAGTGTGCCTTTTGTTGGGACCCCCCCAGGCCTCCCTCCCGCCCCGAGCCGGCAGAGCAGAGGCGGCCGGGCTGAGCGCAGCGGGCTGGGGGCCGCGCACAGCAGGGAAGAGTCAACAGTCGCACATAACAAGGAAGCGGGACTCGCCTAAATCACACCCGGTTAGCAGGATCTCTTAAACGTCAGATGATAAAAATGGACAGATATCAGAGCTCTACGATATCACATCAGTTGTCACTAGCTCAGAATAATTCCTGTATCTGTGAGATAGAAACAACAAATTTACAAGTTCAGGGACCGAGCAAACCTGCCATGGTAGAAGCATCTCATTTCTCTGCACTTTAAGTATGAAGCCACCTGCGCAGTGACGTACTGAAATGGTAGCTGTGAACACTAGCTCTGCTGCAAATGGTATAAGACGAACAAAAAGAGAGAAAAAAATGCTATTTTAGCTTTATATTTATAGTCACAACTAACCTGGCTTTTGCAGACAGCAAAATGGCTGCGGCCTGAGCCAACCTTCCTGGCGAGCTACGGACACCTGGTGCCACCGTGCTGGCCGTTCAAAACGGTTTGCAGGCCGAGGCGAACCGACGGCTTTCAGGGGAATACACGGAGCTTTGCTTCACCAGAGCAGAGACAGCGTCAGCGTGCAGGGGGAGACGGGCACGCTATTTTTAAATTCTGCTGCCTGATGTGCAGCACTCGCTTCAGAGGAAGGCGATTGCTGCTGCTCTAGCTCCTGGCGAAGGAGTCATTGCCTCACTCCACCCCTGAATCTTCAAAGAGATAACAAGAAAATCCCATCTTTGTTAAGCAATATGCCAAGTTCTCCTTCCCAGCAAACTGCAGAAATAGAAGCTGTCAAACTGTAATTCATTGTCATTTCTGACCTTCAAGTATCGGTTTGTCATTAGGACTGACATGTTAATTATGGCCACGTAAAAAGCAGGATACAAAAGCTCGGCTGCATCACAGCAGGAGCCATGGCCGATGCGCTGCATGTTTCATTGCTAATATGTGCATTTCTCCTACTACACACGTGATGCCAAGGAACTATACTCCACCATAGCCCATTTCAAATCTCAGGAAATAATGTAGCTACAGAAGACTTTTACCTTATTTTCACTCTGAAATGGTACAAACCCAACCACCAACCCCAACCAACCCCTTCCCCAGTGACACAGCATTAGTGCAACTTACCTACAAGGCTGGAAAGCAGCAATTGCTCCTTTACCTCTGCCCCCCCCAGGGCCTGCTCCCCTGCCTCAGTAACCCCCCACCAGCCCCCCTTTTCTTCACTTTGATGCCGGGATTATTTGCCCATACGAGGGTGAAAGCACCAGGCCACCGGGCTCCTGAGAACAGACAGGAGTGGGACAGTACCGCAAGTGATGGATTGCCTGAAGATGTAGATTCTCATTTTCAAGGGAATTTTTAAAGGGATGGTGGTTTTCTGAGGATCAGGGGAGTGTATAGCCATGCTTTCCTAGGTCAGGAGAGCCCTAACTGTTTATCATTAACAACCTGCCCCCGAGATCACTTTTAACCGTGAGTCCTGAGGGGTTCGTGCAGTGGTTTACAAGTAGCGGATGCTTCTTCCCTCCCGTCCCCCCCCGCTCAGCAACCAATGCTCACTGGGTTCAAGATCCTGAACTAGTGATCTTTACCTCCAGAAAAAGAAATAGAGCTGCCTCCCCTGCCTATGGCACTTTAATAGGAAGCGCTTCCGAGTACAAATAGGGAAGTTTGACATTGCAACCTTAAAACGGATCAGTCTTTCAAAGCAGCGATCCATGAAAACCCCACAGCTAGCACTGGGGGTGGAGAGAGAGGGAGGGAAATTTCTTCTGACTGGGAGACTGAGGTGCTAAAATCAAAATATTTCCAGGAAGAATAGGTACTGAACAGAAGGGTATGCTGTTTTATGTAGATAAGACCCGCTGTAAAGCAACCATATTCCTCCTTATTTACTAGGGAGACAAAGACAAACCTCATTCACCCAGGGGAGCTGGATATTTGAAAGCTACACCCATTATTCAAACATTTATGTCTGGTTTCTTATTGTTTTCGGTTCACATTTATCTATTGTTGCAGGGTATCATAAATTATTACTAAAATTTTTAAAACCATGAAAAGAAAGATGTTTTCTTGAAAAAGGTGAAAGCTATTTTGGGAGCGTTCCAATAGTTTTAAATTGCGTGTGAATTTTTATATTTAGAATTTCTGTGTACCTTTTGCTCATACTGATTTTGCTGGTAACAGGTAGTCTTTCATTTTAAGTCCTGCTATTTTCCAGCTCTCCATCTCCCACACGCTCAGAACAGAGTTCTCATCTCACTCATATAATGCCACTGAGTGCAGCGAAGACAGCCCTTTTTTATCCAATGTGAGCAGGATCAGACCTTCAGCCTATGGAAGCAAAAGCTTTCAGCTCAGGTACACAGAAACCACCACCAGCCAAAGAGTGAGCTCCAGGAGTTACGTCTCCTGGGACAAAACCAGTTCTTGTACCATCTTTTAGTCCAAAGACTACCCTACAATCCTGTACTACTGCATTATTCAAACATAATGGATGAAATTAGTTAGGAGCTGAAGTACTCAGTTACCAAATCTCCTCATGCCGTAGGATAAAAAAAAGAAGAAAACAAATCATAAGAGGATAAAAAGAAGTAGGCAGCATTTTTAAGAAACAGCCCTTAAGAAATAGCTGAGAGCAGTCCTCTCCACTAAATCAACATATCCAACCAGATCAGTAATTAACAATATTGGCACTAATAACCTTCAACAGCATGGCTGCATGCTGATACCAGTTGGGATTCCTGTGATCATTATTGCAGAAGGAAGGAAGGAGGACTGGAATTTGCACAGATGGAGGAAATGGGAGGAAATAAGTGTTTTTGAGAGAGAGAAAATAAAGTTTATGGGCTAGAAAAAGTGACAGGTTTTGAACTAAACTAGCTCAAGTTTTAAGCTTCGGTTCCAAATGTACTGCTTCTCAAGCATACCACTAGTGAAAAAAAAAAAGGAAGGGAAAATCCACTTTATTTCATAGTTTGAAAATAACTGACCATTTTAGATCAGAGGGAAACTATTGCTTATGAACAGAATCTTGAAATCTAAAAAGCAGCTCGGGCATAGTTGGAGTAGGTCTTAGAACATTCTGATCATTCATTTTCAATTAACCCAAATGACTACTTTCTGTATCAAGTGTAATAGTCCTTCTGGTTGCTCATAAGGGAAAAATTAGCATGTATTAAGTGGAAAGAGGCTGTGGGTGAGAAACCTTGTGAAATATAAGACCCAAATACACCTTCAGCAGAAGCAGGTAGAAAACTGAACGGTTGGTGATCAGCTGTGGTAAAAGTGAATTAAGAAGTCGTATACAATTTCCCAGTGACAGTTTTTTGGGGGATCCTAATCCATTGGCTTTTCATAGCCCCTCCCCTTAAGCACTGCTGAAGTAGCTTTCATATAATACTGGAAACTTCACCCAAAAGAATGCATTGGAAAAAGAATTCTGCAGATGCCTTGAGACCAGAGAGGAGACAGCCACTGAGAATGGAGCCAACGTGCTGACATTTTTCAGAGGTATTGTGCTATACCCATCCTCTCCTCTGAGCAAGGTGAAACTTTGGTGTGGCTGCTTAGTTATTTGGGTTAGTAAAAACTAAAAATGCTTCAGGAGCCTTATGAGACTGAGCAGCTGGGAAATACAATTAAATGTTGAAAAATATAAAGCAATGTTTGTGGGAAAAAAATCTTAATGCACAAGTTGAATGAACTTAAAACACTCAGGAAAGAGATGTTGGTGTTGTAAGAGCTAGTTCTACGAAAACTTCAGTGAAGCATTTTGAGTACTAGGGATTGTTAAGGAAAAAGTGGAGAGCAAAACTGAAGACATCATTCTGCTACTATATAAATGCATCTACATTTTATAAACTATCTGCAGTCCTAGTGTTTGAACCAGCTGACAAAGTTTATGGAAGAATTAGAAAAGGCACTAAGCAAGATGGGGAGGATGATCTAAGGAATGTAACGGCACCTAGACAGAAATTGAATAGAGAGTACTGCTAAAGCTGCATTTCTCCACACTGGAAAAGAGATTAAAATGAACAGATAGAACACTAGCTTACGATAAATGGCATGGGAAATACAAACATGGATTTGTTTCTGATAATATGAAAACACTGAGTCTTGAAATGAAATTACCAGGTGAGAGACTGGAAACAAAAGGACCTATCTTTTACATGCAGCATCTTTATACTGTGAAGCTCACTCTATGATGACATTATGGATATTCAGGAAAAAAAATTCAAGGCCATTTTTAAAAAAAATGATAGCCTAAATCATGGACGGAACGATCCATTAAAATGTTAGCAGTACAAAGATACCTCCTGCAATTCAACAAGTCCTCGACTCACAGACTGAGCAAAGCTGCTCTCAAACACTTTCTCTATTTTTACACTCTTGTCTAGGCAAATGATATTTTTGCTAGACAGAGAATGCAAATTTGGCTATTTGGTTTGACTCAGTGTGTCATTCTGTGTTTTTATGCCCGCTCAGTATTTCTAATTCACGTATTAAAACAAGGAAGCGAAAAAATAAATCAGACTTGCAGCTCTATCTCCTGGATGGATGTACTTTCACCAGCTCAGAAGCCAGTGTTATAAACTGTCTGGACTAAGAGAAACAATGGATCAAGTTAACCAGTGCAACTCCATAGGTTGTCAGTCATAAACTATGGTCAAACCACTGATATACGTCATACACAGTATATAGATATACACACCAGAGAGATCCTTCATAGAGCTGGGCCATAAACAGACCTTTTCCAAGTCACTCTGCAAGTGTTCTGCATGATGTAAGGATCACCTTGACAGGAGCAGCATTTATAGCCTCACTGAAAGAAAGAGTGATTTATACCTTCACTCTTCGAAAAAAACAGTTCAGACTCTTTTTAGAGAAATATGTGAAATCACCCGTAGATATTCTTATCCCTGGCCAAATACTACCTGTATTCAGCCTTTCAGGCTCTGCATATAAATAACTAGCACAGAGCGCTGTCTACCTCCTTCACGTACAAGATTTAGAATATTATTTAAAATAAGGTACAGCCTTTGAATCACAATCTACAGAAAGAAGCATAGGATATTCTTTCTTGTTAAGAACAGGTTAAAAAAATGTCATCAAGAGGATAAAAGATGAAAAGGATATGTGGAGAGAAATAAGACCTTTCATTTACTTCTTAAACTATTTTGTTAATTGCTCTCCCTCATAAGGTGTGTCTCGGGAAAATGAAACTTAATAAGGGGAAAGAATAATAATTAAGCATCTAAAAATGAACAAAGGTTTGGATTAGTGTATCAAGGCTTTTGAAAGTACAGAAAATTGGAGGTGATGAACAAGAATACAAAGATTAGAAAATCAGAGCAGAAAGACTTAGAACTTCATGATATCAGCTGATTCTTTGTACCTCCAGTGTTTCTTTTTCACTCACAACCATAGAAAATAATTTTATAGAAACTGTACAATTCCTGTCTATACGAAGAAACCCTTTATTTTTTAGTACCAAAAGTATCCATATTTTGGGGAGATTGTTGCCTGTTCATTGTCCTAAAAATAAAGTAAAACTTTTCCTGCTGGGATGCCCTGAGATACCCCAAACAGAGTATCCATGAAGACTTAAACGTCTGAGGATTCTACAGACAGTGCCGTTGCATTTCCCCCCCACTCCCCCACTTAAAGGTAATAGCTTCACCTTTCTGATTTGAAATGCGATGGATATAAAAGAACAATGCTTACTGCAATCATAGTTCACTGCGATCATGTCATATTAAAGGAAAGGCAGAAAGATTTAAGATTACTGAAGAGAAATGGATCCAGCAAATCACATTAGAAATGAAAAGTATGTTTAGTGAAATCTCTCATTTTCTGAAATAGTCTTCAAATACTTATGTCTAAAACAGGAAAATCATAGCACAGATCATATACCACAGAAAGAATGCAGAACTAGGGTAAGGGCAAACACTGTTTAGTTATTACATTTAAGCATAAAAAACATTTTGTAACTGAAAATTTAACAGCAAAATATGGATACCATTCTTCTCAAATGTACTAATCTTAATAATAAAATAAATTTGGTCAGATACAGTTCTGTAAACATAATGCGCATAATTTTATTTTATTTTGAGCTCATGAGGCAAATCTCTGTATAATGCATATATATTCAGATGCATAGCATACTGCGACACGAGTGATAGTTTTGTGCTCATCCTAAAAGTATGCTACCCTTTGTATTTGGGATTTGCAGAAGCATATAGATACTCGGTTCTCCCTAAGAGTCAGTGGCAGTCAGTAAAATAACTCTTCTGGCCTCCCTCTAAGGCTTTATGCTCAAGTTATTTGCGTAGACTCAGATCATCTTGGCAATCAAAACACAAATCTAGGTAACAGTTCTGAGCCATTTCTCACATTTCATAATACACAGCTATTCTGCAGAAGTGCCCACTACGACACAAGGACACTCAAAGGACTGGAAAGGACTGGAAGGTCAGCAGCCTTCTGGCACACAACTAAAACATGCCGTTACTGGTAAAACAAATTTTATCACTCATCTCGATAAGAAAACCTACAGTCACCTGAGTCAGAGCTCACTTACAGCACTGTGTTGTTTAATTGTGATTACACCAACTTAAAACTTCAGCAAAAGGAGGATCCTTGTGGAACGGGACGTGCATTGCCACAGAATGTGCTTTTGAACCTGAAAAGTAACCAAAGCCCAGGAAAGTCCCAACCTCACAGCAAGACTGAGGAATGCAAAAAGTAGTTAAATGAGACTCAGAGCAACTACGTATGTGCAGGGCTAAAGGGCTGCTCGCGTGGGAAGTGAGTAAAGATTCCTATACGGTCTTAGTGAGCCTCAGACTAGAAAAATGATCTGGAGGATACTGAAGTCAGTAAGTGGTGCGTTAGGCTTGGTTTTGATCCCGTTTACCCTGGTTTCTTAGTGGTGTTTTTCACTTATTTTCATAATTTACTCTTTAATTGCATTGGCATCAGAATCAAGACTCCATGTGCAAAAGGAAATTAGAAGGACACCCATCTCCTTCTGAAAACGCCACTGAGTTCTTTACCACACCAAAGTAGATCTGATAACTTAAGAACTGAAAATGGATCACTTTAAGAAGCAATGAACTATATCTTTGGCCTTAACTTCTAGACTAAACTCAGTTAAAATTCCTTATGAAAATCAGCAGGGATCCTGCCCACAAGGAGACTTAAATTATCAAAGTAGTAAGAAGCAATTCCACAGGGAGCAATCACTCTGTAAAGGCAGCCGATAATCTAGTTGCAGGAAATTTATATTACAGATGCGGATTAACACTCACTCACCATATCTGGAATGCTAAAGAATATTTTAAATATGAATGTTAAAAATTAACAGTTAAGAAAACGACACCCTGGGACATATTCAGGGTTGTGATTAAAAATTGTAGAATTACTCTCGGTGATTGATAGTGATGGTTTGTGCCTCTCCTTCCGTTCGAAGGTTTGTGGTGATAGAGTACCAGTGCTCAAGATTTGCTTATTTGCAGTGTACGTGCTACTCAAGTACTGTTCCTCTCTAGTGGGGGACTAGAAAACTGAATTTTGCACTTGTGTGACAGCATGTGCTTGAGCTACCAAATAAAAAAAAAGGATTAATACGAAACATAAAGGATGAGAAAATGAAAGCTGAATACTGAGAAGGAGATAAATACAATTTTCGTAACCAATTATAAAAAATATTTACCACATTAGAGTTCCAAAGATCACTAAATTTTCAAAAATAATTGTGGACAACTCACCACTCAAAGAATTGAACAAAGCTGAGAGAACTCAGTCTTAAAAAGATATTGATTTTAAAAATTCTAATCCTCTAAAATGTATTCAATCAAACTAAGTGAACACTTTGGCGGAAACATTATCTACTGCAAATATATAATTCAGCAAAGTTTAACCTTCCTGTAGGCTGTACTTCCACTCCGATTCCCTTCTAAGAATGTGGGAGCCTCAGGCACCATAAAAATAACAAATAAATTATTAAACAGCAGAAATCATATTAGAACAAATTTTCCTATATTTTATACATGTTGTTACTAGTATATGTAAAATTTTAACGTTACAGGCACACATTTTATGTCTAAGTCCAGTAGAATTTTTCAGATTAATATTAAACTAAATAATATTAAATTCAGTTGTCACTCATTCTATCGGAATACAAAGTGATTCCCAGCTGTGCAATTACTAGCAAATTTTGCAGGCTCAAGACTCATCATACAGGAATAACATAGCTTTCTGAATGGCTAAGATAATCCCCAAAACGTGTTTCCGAAGAAAACTCTTAACTCAAAAAAGTTTTTCAGGGTAAACAGAGAAGGCACAACAGGTATTAACTGTGGTCTCTCCCAACACTTGTTCCCACAGCTCCCTGCTTCTGCCCTTGTGGAGAACAGCTGTGGAAGAATAGCATGTCCCTGCTCACCAGATCTAATCCCACCATGCCTTTAATCACCTCTGCAGACTTGCACCACCAAGGTAAATCTCCATTGCTTTCTACTTCTTTGTGCACAATAAAACCAGCAGAGAAACAGGAGACGGAGCAGCATTCATTTTTAGTACACTATAGAGAGCTCTGCTTATTAAATCCTGTTCCGTTACACCTATGTAGGCCCACAGCCAGCAACCGAAATATGCAGTCACCCCAGAAGTCAGCGCGTGAAGAGGACCAAGTTGCTGAGGTATCGCTGATGGAATAATTTGGTCAACAGAATTTTCCTATGAGTGATGGTGTCTGAGAAAGAAAAATACTCCTATTTGATTTTCTTACTCTGTGTTGAATTTGCAAGACTTGATGACAAGAGCAGAACCGACGCCTCAACAACTTGATCATTGTGAAACAACCACATAAACCGTCACATTTCACACCACAGCACGTACAGCTACAACTTCTCTTTCCGAGACGATTCTCCTTTCACATCAGCTGTTAACCAACCCCTGTCAAAGAGTACCTTGGAGTAGCCATTTTTAGCATGTTTCAAATATATTTAACACAGTACCCAGCATCTGAAATTATGGTTTTTTACAATCATAAGTCCCCACAATGCAACAGCACAGATTCAACTGGTACTTTTGTGTTACACTCATCCAAATGGATTTGGTAGCTGCTTCTTCACAGAATACTTCGGCTGCAGGTCTTTAGGGTACAGAACAGGAATATGAATAAACACCCCTATTTTGTTGAATTTCTTTGATCTCATATGAATGACCAACGCTTGCTGAACAAATTCATTAATGCTGCTTCCAGGTATAACTAAAGAAAAAGATACTTCAATACAAGCCTGAATAGAACAGAAATATTTTAATTTAATCAGATGGACAAATTGGTTCATGGGAATGCCACTTGCAATTCAACAATGAGATTTGTAGGTTGCTATATTTTATAAAGAACATTACAGAGCTGTTCAAGATTACCAAGCACATAAGCAGAATGCATTTTTCATTCCTGACTCTATTCTTACACGGATTTCCCTACAAAATGAAAGTGCAAACTTGGGGTTGTAAAAGGCTGCAATGTTTCTAGAGACAAAATTTAAGACTTTCAAATCTACATACACAAACTTTATTAAGAAATAACTTGGGTTGTATTCTGCCTATTTTTGATCCCATTGCGATGACTTACATTTCATGAATGCAAAACTTAGGCCTAAGTGTTTACTGGACAAACACACAGAACTTACTCTATCATTTGACAAAGTTATAGTGACTTTATTTTTTTAGTGGAAAACTGAGTATCATCTTTGTTAAGGCAGAATGTTTCAACTGCTTTTTTAAGAATACTTTCTGGCCAGCAAGAATCATAGAATCATAAAATGGTTTGGGTTGGAAGGGATCTTTAAAATCATCTAGTCCAACCTCCCTGCTGTGGGCAGGGACATCTTCAGGTTGCTCAGAGCCCCGACCAACCTGGCCTTGCATGTTTCCAGGGATGGGGCAAAAGAAAACACAGGCCAAACTGTAAGAATTATATTATAAATAGTGTGGATAAACACTTCACAAACTTGATTTGGGTAGCCAAGGGGAGTTAAATTCTAGTATATTAGAGTACTTATGAAAAGCTTAAAAACAAAACAAGAGATGAGACTTATGTTCAATACAGAGGGCACTTCCAGAATTTTCCCAGAGCAATGGCTGAGGAGTCTCTGTCAGCCTGCATCCACCAGGCTGTATGTACTGCTGTACATAATGTACAAACTGTAAATAATGTTACATTTATTTCTTGTTTTCTGCCTTCACAAACTTCAGACATACTGTAATAACGGGAGTGTACTAGACAGACTGAAATTTAGCAAAGGTACAAGCTGTGAATTGAACTCTACCAAAAATCAACATAATCTGATGATGACACCATCTATTTGAAAAAATAAAATCTTGTAATCCTGATCTGTGTCACTGCTTTTGCCTGGAAGACCATGTTTAGATATACGCTAACTTCCTTCCAAAATTAGGAATTAATATTAATAAAAGACAGTTGAGTAGTGGACAATGCACATTTATAAAATATTCCTCCATTCATTTCAATTTAGTGTTACAGTAAAAGCAGATTGGAGGAAAGGACTAGCAATGAGTGACACTGAAGTCACAAGAAGACCTTATAATCATGGACACTAGAGAGCTTATCCTAACTTTAAACCTACCTCCTACCTAGCACAGATGAGGTAACCTTCATGAACTGGGACAGTGCTGTTAAAAGCAAAGCAAATACAGAAAATGGAGGAAGAAATTCAGGTCCCTAATATTCTGTAGCAATAGATTTCTCCACAAAAATACTCATATATATTGAAGGTATTTTTGTCACTCAGGGCTGCTTAGTTATCAAAATAAAAAGATAATTTAGAAGATTTAACATAGGAATGAACTGGGCAATATATTCCGCCAATTTCAATTTCTGTATTCATTAAATGCCTTGTACTAATCTTTGGGAAAAATCTTGGTAGCACTGAGAATTGCAGAGGTGAGTGAATTCATGGTCATCTTTAAATTTCTAAAGGCTTGATTTAAATCAGTCCTGACACATCATGTCAAATGACGGAGGAGAAAAGCATGGGGGCTTAGGTCTAGTGAAGCTGCTGAAGGTGTACCATAGAATACTAAAACCACTTGCACTGAAAACCTTTCCCTACCTTAATATACGTTGACTGGCCACAATTTGCCTTAATCAGCTTTGGCCTTTGGTTGGCAAGAACTTCACTAATGCTATTGTAGTGCTATGCAACTTCTTTGTAAGGTAATACAAATACCATATTTCTAAGCATAGATACAGAATGTGTATAATACTGTCTAAATCACTGAAGGCGCAGTTCAAGGGACTGACTTACAGCCACTGAACAATAACGTAAACCTGGGGGTTTTTTGGCAGGTTTGGTGTATGAATACTTTGGCTTAATTAATAGGAGGTTGCTTGGAAGAGCAATCAGAAGTAAGAGAGTAGTTCACGCTGAGCCACCATTCAGCAAATCCTAGGGTCTTGCTACAGCACAACAGATCTTCAGTGTTTTCGTCTTCCCTCCAGCTAGCTGATAAAACAGGTTGAAGACCAATGGCTCTGTAATGAAGCTTTAAAATGATCTCCCCAGCAGGTGACTTGAGGAGGAGGTATCAGGCAGGAGGCTGACATTCCTTGGTTCAGCATGTTTGAAGAAGCTAGGTCTGCCTACGTTGGAAGGTCTACCTTAGAAAATACAGACAGAAATTGGAGTATTGTTTTATGCTTTTATTTTAAAGGCTTTTTCTGCATCTTATTTAAGAAAGCTAATGATTACTGTACCACTGACTGCATGTTTGCAAAGGGCTGAAGAGCCCTTTCCTGGTCTCATTTGGACTAGCTAAAAGGTGTTGCAACCCAGAACGCTGGTTAAGAATGGAAGAATTCTGTCATGGGATCCCAGCTCAATACAGATTCAAGGCAGCTGAGGTCAGAGATAATACACAGGTTTTGGTCTAACTTCTTTACAAGAGTTACTACTGTCTCTGACACAGCATATGAAGGGCATCGCTTGAAAAGTCACTTACTGGAAATACCGTTCTGGACAAGACAAAAAGAGGAATGATAACTTCAATCACAGAGGCATTGCTTCTAGGGCATATTGAATGATTATACTACGGCTGTGCTCATCGGTTCCTGTCAGGAGAATTGCAGCTTCTGCAAAGTGTCAACGCTGGCTATCCTAACCGGCTCAGGGAATTATGCTCTTGAACAAGCGTTTTAGCTACAGGTCCACTTCCCTCTGCTAACTTCTGGGTAGGCAGTTTTGAGCTGCTGAACGCATGCAGCATTTCTTATCACTGGAGGGTCAAGTGATGCTGCGTGGTCTGAGTATCAGTTTACGAAGACTTTGGGATCCTTTGAGATGTAAGGCTGTAGATTAACATCTAAGCAGCACGTAAATATTTTCACTCTCTCACCCTCCAAACTCAGCACTAGCATTTCTAAGCAGTGAGCTCACTCACTTCAGTATCGCGCACTCTGCGTGGTATCACGCAATTCTGCTGAAAGAACTGAACACTACAGTACCACTATAATCAGGTTCCATCGCACTTCATCATTAGGTTCAAGAGACAGAATTATCCCAGCGGAAAAAAATGGTTATAGGTTACTTCTAGGCACCCTAAGACCAGGACATCTGTAGTGTCTACATAAATCCAGCCTCCTCCACCACATACTATTTACTCCTAGACAGAGAAAGGAGATACCTACTTTACCCTTATGCTCTTGTGAAAATGTTTCTTATGATTATTTGATTTATTATTATCTTTAGATAGGCTTCTCAAAGATCTTGTATCAAAAACGCAGATGAAAGATCTTGAGCTTTATCAAAATTGAGGAGTAATTTACTTCATTCTGCATACCAAACTGAGTCCTTTGGAGGCACCAGCAGAATACTGCCACAACTGATGCACGCACAAGAAGGAGAAGCGGGGAAAGAACTGTTCTACAGAAGTTCATGCATAACAGTCAAGATACGGTAATTATCTTTGGTTTGCAGAGTACATTTGGTTTTGTGCATAACTTTTACCTTTTACATATTCATTAAGCTGTTTGTATTAAATGTTGTTTTAAAATGAGTCCAGGCTAATTTTGCTGATTAAAAAAAATGATTACTAGCTCTCATTATTGTTTAATGTGGTTGGCTAATTACTTGTTATTTAGACTAAAAATGCTACCATTAATGTTCTGTTAACAGCCAGCACTCTTGGCTAGGCTTTTGGGAAGAAATCTATGTTTATGTATTTACTTGGTTTTATCTCCATTCTGAATGGCCTTGCAAATTATTGCTTAGTCTTGTCCCCTTTATTAAATATTTTCAGCTAGAGACATCAATGTTTACGTGGTGTGCCTCATGGTAAAACTGGAAGTCTCCTCTATCTACATGCACTTGTATGGACTGCACTGAACAGTTTCCCAATACGGATTCCTGAGAGGTAAATGCCGAGAAGTGAAGTTTGATCCTAGAAACAAGGTCCATTATATTTTAGTGAAACGCCTTCCAGCAATTGCTGGGGTTAGTTCAGCTCAGTTTTATGCCGGCTCCTGCAAGCAGAAGTGCGGAACAGGTCTACTACAGAGAAAGCTGACTAAAGGGAGATCAGCGCTGCTTTCCACCTGAGAGTCAAAATGATTCTGAAAGCAGAGTGTGGGCTCGGGTAAGGAGATAGACAAAATGGCCCATTCAATTGCTCTCACCATTATTTGCTAGCTGGTTTCTTAGGTTCTTATGGAAAACTAAATGACATCACATTTGGATGAGCTAATCGGGTTGTGAAGCATCATTTACACTGTCCTTTGTCAGGTACAATGAATTTAACATTTTTCCCGTAAACCTACTTGACTTATTTCTGTGTTATAGTCATAAATAAGATGATTTTTCAATAGAAAAATAAATCAAATGTTGTACCACTGTTGACTGCAGCCAGTATGTAGAACAGCTGATTGTATAAGGTTTAACGGTATATAGTTTTTAGAGTGGACACGTATCAGATATGAAAACGCAGTAATAAGGTTACTTTCTGGGAAGGATACATTTAAGAAATAAGATGTATTTTTGTGAAAATATAGTTACATGAACAGTTGGTGAATGCAAAACAATCTGGACCTTATACGGACAATGGTTTAACTTATTTTTCTTTTGACCTGTTTTATAACTGAATGGTTATTTTCCACCAGTTCAAAACAACCATCGGAATCTCTAGAGACTCAAAATTTAATATTATTCTCTAGTAAAAATATTAACACGTGTTATTCACAGAAATATTTTTTGAAAAGGGATTTCTATATAACTAATCCATGTCTCATCTTTTTACAGCCTTTATTACTACAATGAAGAATATCTTCCTCCCTCATCTTTTAGAAACAATCTGATAGCACAGAAGTGGTACATGCACAAGAAAAACTTATTTTACTTAAGGTATTACAGAGCTTTTAATAGATCCACAGTAGTGGCCAACACAGAGTTACTTTCAGGCTGGAACCAACACTTCAATTCCAAATATTGACAAACTCCAGACGAGTGGAGAATCAGACTCATGCTTTAACAAGAAAAAACCCACAATCCATCAAAACAAATGAAACATTAACATTTACTATCATATTGAGACTTGCTTTCTTAAATGTGTGTGTTAGTTTACATAAATGAACCGCGAAATTCTGCCACTGGCCACACATTTCCTAGACAGAATAAGTTAGATGACGTTATAGTAACTTTCTTCCTTCAGCTCCTTACCGCTTGCAAGGTCGTTGGATTTTTCTCACACAAGAATTACCAAGGAATAGGGCAACCATTTTTTTAATGGGAAACTATGAACACTTTTTGGACTAACCACAGAAACTTGACTGAGATCAGCAGCAAACGTACTTACTTTTATACTGTACTTAATTTTCAAGCAGATATGGAATACAATAATGTTTCTGCTGTTGGACGTTTTGGCTAGGTTCACCCATGTTCATCTGAATTTATATATTGGGTATTAAAATCATCATTCATTATTTTTTCTTTAAAGTAAGAGCGCAATGCTAAGCTCCTAAGTACAGATTTAGAAATATAAATGAAATCACAGGATTTTCAAAAATTAGGAATAATTGAGCTTGTACTTCCTTACTGCCCAGTACTTTGGAGTATTCCACTTGCATGTTGATTCAGAGTATGAAGATCCTGCAAACCTTAGCTATGGCTAGAATGACACTATTTGCTTGGAAGTCATCTTTTTAAACAATAGTCTTGAGAGTGCTTCTCTACTACAAAAATAAACACAAGTACTTTGAAACCTCACTGTAAATTATGTATGTGTTCTGGATGTCAAGCAGTCAAGCAATCAGTTTAATTGAAAAACAAACAAAAAGCTAGTGAATGCCATTTTAAAAGTGCCTGCTTAATATAAAACTAAGTGATGTTAATAGGAATAAATATGTTTGCAGCATAGCAACTGAGGCTAATTTTCCCCAAATCTGTCTCTACTGACAAGTCTCTTTGGTTTTGGATACTAGCTCACGTTTTCAAGCTGAAAAAGGCAATGTTCTAAAATTGGCATTTTGCTCCTTAGCACACCCTAACTATGTTTAGTCATTTGCTATGTTGTTGTGCTTCTAATGAATTGCCCACACTGTTCCTTCTCCTTGGTCTATCTTTAAAAATATGTTACTATAAATCAGTACTTCTCCATGTGAATGGACAGCCATCTGTGAATTGCTGTAAACTACATAGAGGATTAAGCTATAAAAATATGATTTGATCAGAAAGTCACTCCAGATCAAAAACATTTTTTTCTCTGCAATGGTGAGTTCTTCAGATTCGTTTTTATGTTTAAAGATTCAGGATAAAAGAGAATTTCATGAGCATAAAATTTATCTCCGAAGTTCAGACAGACCATGAATTCACAGTAGCATGAAAAACAGATTTCAGTCTTAATGTTGCTCGCAAAATGGACTGTGATTCATAGATGTAATGTCATTTGGCGCTATAAATTCACAAAATCTGTGTGACACCTGTAAGTTGTAAGAATCCATTAGTTAGAGTAAATGGCATATAATGAACACTTGCAAGGCCTTGCTACAGCTACCCAGTCTCCGAAAACACACCAAATTGACTTGTTATTTATTTTTGTATTGTTGATAATAACATTTAAGTTTTTTAATTAATAAAATGACACCTAGAAACTGGTTGTTCATAGGGTTCCAGTATTGTAGCAATACCAACTGTCAGCTAAGCGTCCATCAACTCTCTGTGCGTGGCACAGAGACCCAACAGCTGCCTCTGCTCACAGAGTGAACGGACCGCTTGAATATTTTCAGGAACTGGAGAGCTATTGTCTACATAGCTACAGAACGTGAATGGTCTCTGGCACGTCGTTAGTCTGAGCTAACTCATGTTCTCCCAAACAATTTGGGAACATGATTCAGCAGGAAGGGAGTCAGGGATGGTTCCCAAAAGGTGTATGGATCGCTTGTTCTGTGTGAAGATACAGAGGTTTGAGTATGGGTGGGTACAGCTATTAGTTGGCCTCACCAAAGAACTTGGCTATATTCACTATTTATTTGCCTCTGCTTTTAAAACGCAAATGTAACTCAATTCAGAGCAATGAAGTTATACAGATGTAAATCCAGTCAAGAGAGAATATACTGTTCCCCCCCCAGAGCCTACAATGACATCAGGAAGACGTTGTGGCAATTTCTTTTAATTGATTATGCAAATATTTGTTTGTCACCTTGCATCTAAACAAAAATAAATTAGAATTGACTAGCCAAGCAACGTTGTGTTTCCAAACTATTGCTTATGGAATATAGTTTGCTGAAAGTAACAAAAGGATGTATGGAACAAAGGACTAATCAAAGGACCTGGGTGAAAGCTAGATTAAAATAACAAACTAAGACACCTAGACAGCTAAACCACCATGGATAATTGCTGGCTACTGAAAACATCGGTCACAAGGTAAAGGGTGATCATATCTTTTCTTCTTATTGGCAACTTTTATTTGAGTGTGCAATCTGCATGTAGCTTTGGAATTGCATCTGCCAACAGCTGATCATATAACAGCTGTTTGTACAAACATTTTCTTTTCTTGATACCATCTCCATCTGGCCTAAAGAAGGGGACTTCTGGGCTGGGGGAGGTGGACCTTGTTAATGAAATTTCCATTGTTCTCAACTCAAGACTGGATTGCTGCAACACAATCTACAGGAACCAAATCTGCCATTAGTTTGTAAACTGAAGCCAATGTTCAGTGCAACACCCTTTTACTAATTAGCAGCTCATAATGTGCAGTGCTTGAAGATTTATGCTAGCTTGAGCTGATGGTAATTAAAATATAAGTACATAGGGCAACAATAGTAAACCTGTGGATTATACACTTAAGTCAGCATATCGTCTTTTCCTCTAATTGATTCAACCCATCTTCAGCATTGCTTTTTCTTCTAATGTCAAGTTGGAAAATCTCATGTTTTCTCTACAGCGGGACAGCTCATCTCTGGCTCAACCTCCCCCCGATACCAGATGAAAGACAAAAACAAGTGGAAGCACTGCATTAGGAAGCAGGAGATAAAGTAGCTAACGCTCACCAACATAAATCTGCCACAAAGATGTGCCTTGAGCATATGACCCTTAGTAGTAAGTATTTGGGAAATATGACACAAAAAGGTTTGTCTTGACAGTTACTAAGTAAAAAATTGCTTGCGAGTTACCTATGCAAAGATTGTTCCTGCACCAGCTTTATATTGACATGGCTGTGTTAAAGGCAATATTATCTATTTCCTCAGTATATAGATAATTACCTCAGTAATCTGAAGTCTCAACCCATGGTTCTTTGGGGGGAGGAGGGAGAGAGAGCGTGAGCGCACACACTAGTGTGTATGTGCAGGCTTTGAGAACTCTAGATCCACAGAACGTACAAACAGCCCTTGAAGAGAGCAGCTGGAGTTGGAATATGTTGTTACAATACAATTGTTAAAAAAATGAAGCTGCAAAAGAGAAAAGCTTGAGGAAAAGCTATGAAAAACTTCAGTTGTGATATAAAGGAAGGAATTCAACTTGGGTTCCTCGAAGGGCTAGAATCCTATCTCAAGCATCCAGAAATTACGGCAAGGACTTAGAATCATAGAATCTAAGGTTGGAAAAGACCTCTAAGGTCATTGAGTCCAACCGTCAACCCAACCCCCCCATGCCCACTAAACCATGTCCCCAAGCGCCTCATCTACACGTCTTTTAAATCCCTCCAGGGATGGGGACTCCACCACTGCCCTGGGCAGCCTGTGCCAAGGCCTGACCACTCTTTCAGGAAAGAATTTTTTCCTAATGTCCAACCTAAAACTCCCTTGGCACAACTTGAGGCCATTTCCTCTCATTATTTGATTAATTTCAGGAAACCTACAATTGCTCCTGGACGTACAGTAGCATGGACAAGTCCCATACCTCTCCCTGTGTCCATTAGCAAGTAGTGGAGCACAAGTAAGAGCAGACCTGGAGTGAAACAATTAATGGTAAGCACCTGAAGTCCACCATTTGAGGGGGGGTGGTCAGGGCTCGGTATTTTGGATGAACTGTAGTCTAGTCCTGTGGGCGGAATGCTCATTAGTAGTTGGGATGCAGTAGGTCTGCCCCCAGAGTGCAGCCTTCTGCTTTGCTTCATTCAAAAGGCATTAAATGTGTGCTCCAGAAGGGTTTCATGATATGAACCAGAATGCAGCAAGAGCAATGACTGGCAATTCACTGTGAAAGTGCATGCCTGATCCGTGCTGTAATAGCATAGACGCAGCCCACGTCTCAGTCAGTTATCCTTTAACTGAAATGAGATCAATGATGGTGTTCAGCATCATTTTTGAAGGACATTAGGTCTACTAACATGAAAGTGTGTAAATAGCAGGTGCCTTCATTTAAAGCACAAGTTTGCTGGTGCAAAGTCACTAGATGAATGCAGTTTTGAAAGGATCTCCATGGGACAGTCGTACAACAGTATTTCATACCATGCAAGCAATTTAGGGCCAGATACATCAGCAATGCACTCCAGCTGTTTTGCAATATTCCAACAGCCCAAAGAGGCCATAAACCCAATTTAACTGGTCTGTTAAGTCAGGTTCATGGCTGCTTTGCGCCACCAGGCTGGCACAAAGTTGCTGAAATGTACTGGTGAATTTGTCCAGTATTCTGCCTACAAAACACTAGAAAACCTAAAATAGTCGCACCTGAAGTGGTGCATTATTGTATATGCCAAAATAACAACCTACCTAGAAATCCTGTTGCAAAGTGGAAACACAAATAAAAGGAAATTGCTCGTTCAGTAAAAAGAATCAAAATACTATAGAAAATGGGGCTCATTCTCTGTTTGCAGTTCACCTACCATGTGTGCTCAACAAGAGAGAGAACATTCCCACCTGCCACAAAGGCATGTATAGCTAGTACCAGTTAAGCCAGACTTTCTCCATTCCACCTGGAAGCACTTACTGAAGCTGTTAGAAATCAAGCAAGCTCTGCTGGGCACTGAGTTTTCTTCCTACTCTCTTTAAAAGTATACAGCAGGCTGTCTTGAAAACACAGATACTTCAACACTGTCAGAGATCTTTCCTGAAGTCTACTTTTTTTCTAAAAGAAGATGAAAAATGCTGTTTCATTGACTGAGAAGAGAAACTTTATTTTATGCACCTAGTATTATGATATCTGGGGGCCTGTACTGTAAGTACAACAATGAAGACCACTAAAATAATAATTTCTTCAACTGTCTCTAAAAAAAATAATAATGTCATATAACTGCAAATGTTCTTTTACATTGAGGCAGTTTAATCTCTTTCCCTTAACATCCACCTAAGCTAAAATGGTCTATTTTGGAGATGTTAACTATGTTGTTTCCAATCCCTACAAGCTATTGACAACAGCAATGTGTTTACGAGGATCTTATAGGCTCACTGAAAGATTAGCATTTCTCACAAGACAGATTTAAAGATACACACTTAGTACAGACAATTCTTTATTATACGGTAGCTTTCAGGAGACAATAGTTGTATATCTTTATATAGATATACGCCTGCATTCCACCAAACAAGTGCTGTCTGTAGTTGTGCTCATATGATAGTCAAGGCCTACAAAAGAAGCTGGAAGAGAACAGTTCTCATGGATTTGACTTTTTATTCTCCACCTTTTTCCTGACTCCCCACCCACTTATCCTAAGTAAATCGTCTGTTAGTAGAGAGGCAACAGAAAATTAAATAATCTGTGCTGGTTTTCCTGGTTGCCGGGATCTCACAGAAAACTGAACAGTCAGTAGCAGCAACTGTAGCGACCTCAAGCCACCTCCAGGTGTGTACGTAAACCTAGCTGCAGAGAAATGACAGAAAGAGAAGCTGGCCTTTATCTTTAAAATAATGAAACTGGTCCCATATGATGCTAGATTTTAACAAATTTTAGTCTCTGACTTGGATGATACAAAACTTCCCCTCAATAATTGCATACAGTGATATTCCAAATGCCATGTACTGAAAGAATGTGGCTGGCTTCTGTATTTTCTATCAGTCGATAACTGATGGCCAGTATCTGCTCATGGGTAACTGTTATTAAGCCCCTCGTGATGCTATCTGGAAACTAACAACCCTTTTGATTGTACAACGTAAAATTAAACTGCCTTCATATCTCACCCTTCTAATATTTTTCTGTCTAATTGGCAGACATACAGGGAGCACACAGCTCATTACGTGCATGTTTGGAGGTCCGTGACTTGGAAATTATATATGGCCACTAATTAATCTAGCTTGTAGTGCTGAAAACGCTGTTTTCTGACAAAATGTTTCAAAGCTTAAAGATTTTATTTACTGTGGATCCCAAGTAAACTGTACTTCACCCAGGAATAAGGCCCCGGTTGGAAACAGTGCATCAGAGCTCAGGTTTCAGAAATGTGAACAACAATGGGAGGGTCTAACGCACACACAAACTTCGACAGCCACCGACAAAAGATTATATACAGTCTTTAGGTGAATTCCCAACACTTACAGTTGTGGGTATAGACATCTAAACTGGATCTCATTTTCAGTTACGAAAGATGGGTACATCAAATTAACATGTCTTCACTACACTGAAAGAAAAGAGGAAAGGATACCTGTCCTTTCCATACTAGGCTATATTTAACCTACCTATTTAGTGATTGAGTAAACAGTATTTATAGTGCTTATGAAGTTGAAAGGCTGCGAGACTTGCAACAACTTTATATTTCATTCACTAGTGCTCTGTGAAAGACTTTGGAAAAATCTGCTAGGACGCTTACATCTCAATATTTATCTCATCAGTTGGATAGGTCTTTGAACAAAGTCACACAGTCTTAGCTTAGATAAGGGAAGCCTTTAGGTAACTATGCTTAAAAAAGTACAAATCCAAAGACAATCACCCCCCCAAAACTTCACAGAAACGATCAACACTCTTCTAATAGTGAAGTGATTGAAACTGTCCTCCAGTGACCAGTTTCAAAATACAGTAAATTATGAAGTGGCAGAAATTGAAGGACACAATATTAGGTTGTTCTCAACTCTTCCACCAAATGAAAGAAAACCTCTCTCTCCCCCTTTCTCTCTCTACTTCTGTCACACACACAAACACATTTCCATATTATATATGCTCTCCTAGTTCTTACCTTTCTATATGTTTTTAATTCACTCGCATTTAGAGTCTGCATTAATTGACCTAAACCAGTTTCACAACAGGTGAAACTTTGGTTATTACTTGATTAACAGCTATCTACTTCCCTATTGCTTCCTCTCCAGTTTTAAATCTTGATTTCCCATTTCTCTGCTTCCTGTGATTCTTCATAAGCCAAAGGCTATCCTTCTTAACATTTGTTCTACGCATGCTTCTATAACTTATCTGATTCATATTGTTATGAATATTTTATTTAAGAGATGGGAACACACTTTTTTTTTAAGGTGTGATGGTTAAATGAGGAGCATTTTTGAAAGGAAGACATCATCTTAGTGTGGAAATATATGTTTAGGGTTGTGTATCTCAAGATACAACCACATAGAATCATAGAATCATAGAATCGTTTAGGTTGTAAAAGACCTTTAAGATTATCAAGTCCAACTGTTAACTTAACACTGCCAAGTCCAGCACTAAACCGTGTCCCCAAGCGCCTCATCTACACGTCTTTTAAATGCCTCCAAGGATGGGGACTCCACCACTGCCCTGGGCAGCCTGTTCTAGTGCTTGACAATCCTTTCAGTGAAGAAAGTTTTCCTAATATCCAATCTAAACCTCCCCTAGAGCAACTTGAGGCCGTTCCCTCTTGTCCTATCAGTTGTTACTTGGGAGAAGAGACCATGAAAGGCAGTTAACCCTATCTTTGGAGTAATATTAGAAATGACAAAATATAAACTCGATAAACTATGTACTTTTAATCTCGAGATGACAAAACTCATTGCCAAGCCTTTATGCAGTAGTCTTTCAAGAACTGTGTTAATACTGAATTGCCTCAGTATTTAAAACGGATTTTAAATGGAATGATGGAAGAAAATAATGGAACTATTTAAGCCACCCATTAAATCTGTAGTCATCCAGGCTTTTATTTTATAACTCAAGACATTTCATATTTCTAGGCTGAATGAAGCCTTTTGAAATATTTTGAATAGACCATCTTCAATGACAATCCAATATAGTGCCTAAAAATGTGGCTATGTAAACTTCAGAATAAACTTAAGAATAAAAGCTGTACCTTGAACCCCTCTTTAGTAGCAAATCTAACAAAAGCAAAGAAATTCTGGTTTTGGGACCACAACCTGAAACTAATTTTAAAGCAAAATACAAGATGTTTTGTCAAAAAAAAAAAAAAAAAAAATCTTCAGTATTCTAAAATATCAAGACAAAAACTTTCTATTTGACTGAAGGAAAACAATTCAGCTTTAAGTATTAGAAAATGAATGAGTCTAGTGGTAAAAGAAACGCATGGTCCTCAAGGTTAAAAGCCTTAACTTAATATGCTGTTGCACCACACGCTTCCTGCGTGCTCTTGTTTAAATTACTCATCCCAGATTTTTATAGATACTTAGATATCCCACTCCCCTACCGTCACTTATGGGTATTGAATCAATGGGAATGAGGTCACTAAATGCTTTTGACAATCTAGGCCTTAGCTTTTCAGCGCCCCAGTCTTCCATTTGTACGAATGTGCATTAACCAATTATGGTAACGTGCTTCGATGCTGCAACAAATGGTGGTCAAACAAATAGGTAGAATATGTAGAAGACAGGAGAATTTTGAAAAACCTATGGAAGAATAAATGGAAAGAAGTAACTTTTGTTATTATTTTTAGACTGATTTAAAGATGTAGAAATCAAACCAGTAAAATCAAGCAACCTCACTGAGGAAAGACAAAATTCTCTAGGCTTTTGCCCCACTACAGAGTTTTAATATGTTAGATGAGCTGTGAAGAACCAAGTAAGCTATCACGAGGCTGACTACGATCATGTACCTGAGGCAGACAAAGAACCACGTTTTACACTGGGTGAGCTGAACTATGACAAAACTCTGGTCCAAGTTCAGATTCACTTTGACTGATGTAGCCTGTCGTCGTCTATAATGATCACAAAATTCTAGTCAGTGTTACATTAGCTAGCTTAACTTTACAGATGTGTTTTAGCATGACACTACTTTGTACTGAAGATAAGTTCAAGAGATTCTGGAAGAGAGGGTTAATCAATCTGTAGGTCGATGTTTCAGCTACAAAACATGCTTCCCTGAAGTTCTTTTCCTGATAAAATGAGTGAAAACAGGATTGGAGACAGTGAGTGAATATAGTAGCTTTGTAGAGAGATTGAGAGTTAGTCTGAATTCCTGTTTAGCCCTGGGTTGATTTTAAGCTTTGTGTGCTTTCCGCCTAATCCTCCAGGAATGTAATAAAGTGTTACTAGAGGTCAGCATGAAGGTGAAAGTAGCATTTGAGTCCCCAGGGTTATCAAAGCTCTGCTGTCAGGCTCCCTTTTTCATATTCTCAAATATAATTCACAACTTCTTTTAAACTGAGATTAAGCAGTGTAGAACTGGATCATAACCCTCTGTGGCCATCAACATAAAGAAATAAAAATTGAAGTCAGTGTATCAGCAGGAAAAGGATGGCAAGTATTCTGTTGGCTCAGTTGATAACAATTACTCAGCTAGTGTAACACAGTATGCCTGGCTTTATAACTGGTAGAAATTTGCTTGTAAAACACACAAGCATTACTGAATTTCTAAATTAGTTGCCTCATAATGCAAATATTGAGAAGGAAATGTTTGCTACAAATCACTAAATATAGTTTAGAATAGTAATAATCCCTACAAAAAACTTTCATTACTGCATTTAATGACTGGCTCACTGGAACATTATGGACTTTCGACATCATATTGGTTCATTAGCTGTCAAATCGGCCATCAGTGCTGGCACTGACCAACCCTGTAATGATCATTGGTTATCCTTTCTACATTATCCCAAAAGAAGCCATTATTATAAAGAAATAGGTATCATAAGTTGGAAATACATATTTAAAGTATATACTTAAAGTTTAAACAAATGTTTTGCTTGGAACATAGACACATAATAAATATATCAGACCTCTACTGCATTCCAGCAAGGGTAATTTGCAGCTGTGTAAAGATGCATCCTTTAGTTTCAGACAGGTAACAGGGTAATGAAACCTGCTGCGATCAGCAGAGAGTTCAGTGAAAGCTGCAAGACCTGTCTGGGCTCCACAAATGCTGATCCTGGTATATGCTGTCAGGAACCTCGTCTTGCCATAGTTACACTGCTATCAGCATTCAAGACAGCTAATTTAGAGCCAAGTGTGCTCTATCTAGATGATACAGCAGTATAAACTTTGGTTTGTACAATAAGAACAATAAAAATAACAGTAGAAGTTAAAAACACAACATAGAATAAAAATTAAAAATCATAATAATTACAAACAAATTGAAACCACCCCTGTAAAATTTTACCTAAGCAGTTGAACGTCCAATCTTTCTTTTTTTCAAATAAGTGTTTTTGATTAATGAATAAAACATACTGTTCTTTTAGTCAATATTAAATATCAGGGGAAAGAGCAGGAATGTAGTCTTTTGCTTAGGATAATAATTTTTTCATGGCAGCTTTCAGGAGAATGAAAAAAGTTTTCAACTTACACAATTAGCTCAATATAAATGTGCCACTACATAAATAAACATTGTAAAACTGTGTGTTTAGAAATAAACTAGCAAACAAACAAGTCCCTTAATAATAAAAAGGTGGGAAACGCTAGTGTGCTAAGCTGTGGGGCTATAGGTTTGAATGCATAGTCTCCATATATCCAGACTTGGAATACCAGAGTTGTACTCAAGAAAATTAGAAGTTTGCAACTGAGCAATAAATCCCTAAAATGGAAGAAGGGTCAGTGGAGACGGGCAACGGCAATTTTCCCCTGAAGTTCCGGGAATAATGCAGAGTGTGACTGACCACAGCTGCTGTAAAGAAGCTGATTTTCTCTCAACACAAAGGGGGAAAGTAGCCTTTGTTTTAGATAAACAGCTATCAACAGTTGAGTGGATCAACTGGTGGTGTAAATGTTTCTCCCTGAGTTCACTAAAAGAGCGCGAATGTCTCCCTGAGTGAGCCACACCAGCATGGGGGGAGTGAATACTTGGCTCAGCCATCACAGAGTATAAAAACTGAACAACTATCAAAATAATTTTGAAGACAGCAGTGGGTTTGAGCTAGCTTCTACTCATGTTGATTTGGGATGCCCAGCATTGCGACGGTGAGCATATTATAGAGACTGGTAATGGGAATCATACTGGTTTTATGACTGAACTGTATAGTGCAATTGCTGTATGTATTTTGTTAAGGGTAACTTGTGTTTGTATTGTGTTACCCAATACTATCATTCTGCTACATCAGAAATCCTGTATAGCATCAAGTATCTTTAAATAAGTAAATTGGATATTGAACACCACATCCTCCACACGTGGAATACCTGAAAGAACCTGGTCAGAGAGTATTGGACATGCAAGAAACAACAGATTTATGCCCATCTTTTCTGCTATGGGTATGAAAAAAATTCCGTTTCAGTCCACCGCAAATCCATGGGAAAGATAAAGAACATGAGCTGTGGAAATTTGCTGTTTGCTGTGCCTCACTTTCTCATATTTCTATGTTCTGGGTTGGAATTGTTGTTAAAAAAGCAGTTTACTTGGCAACACCAGTAGTATATCTTATAACCCTACCTCTTCAGAACTGTAAATGTTTTCTGTAATTTTTCAGTGATTCTTGCAACACTTTAATTGAAGTACAACTGATAAGGTGAATCCTACTGGGATGTACTCTGTCCACACTGCCTGGTTCTGAGGAGCAGAGAAACAGGTCGTTCCACTCAAAGAGTAGCATTTTAATTGCTACTAAATTCTTCTTTAGGCATGTAAGCCAGCAAAAGTCAACAATTTTACTTTAAATAACCCATACATTGGGCTCAATTCCTTTGTGAATGTTTTTTAGTCATAGGTCAGAACTTTTCCCCCACTGAAAAAACTGATGATCTCAACACTGGTGAACTTTATTATAGAAAGAAAATGCCTGACCTAAAAATAAGGCCTACTGCGTCACTCTTTCTTAGGGAAAAGGAAGAAAAGGACATCACTTCCTATAAAGTGCTATTAATAGCCTCCTTGCAGCCTCTTCATATTAGTAGCACTTCAAAATGGTGAGTTTGATAAGAGTATAAATATAACTCTGGAGGAATATTGCTGCTATAATTATACCTCTGAGGATAGGGGGACAGGAGATGGAAAAATTGGTTTTAAAAAAATGAACACAAGAGCAAATGAAAGGTGATTGTTTCATTACATCCATAACCTCCATTATTTAATTATTCTTATCACTTCAGAAGCAGGACCTTAAGAAATTACACATATTATAATTATACTAATTATCTCAAAGTCGCTCCAGCGCTGTCGGAAGTGGTAAAGTGAATACAATCATCTTATCTTGAATTGCTATGCACAAATCTCTTATCTACAAAATCTAGTCAATAGTTATTTAGTTAAGACTTACTGTCATTAGTTTGGAAAATAAACATTAGTAATACATATGACAGAAAAATGTAATTTTAACATTTATACTATTTGCACTCCTGTGGCAATTCCCACCGTATTCTAACAAAGGATTTCAACAACTTCGTTAAGGTGTTGAAAACGGGACTGTAGGGTTATTACTAAAACTTACAGAACAAATACGATAAATGTTTCTTTTGAAGGGGTCTGGTTTTGGATGTGTCACTTGGGATCCTTATAGCCTCCTTTTTAAGAATTCTAATGCCAAGTGTTTGGCATGACCTCAGGTCGGCCAACTGAGAACTGAATTACCAAAACACTCTTCTGGAAAGTCAGGCCACACAAAGCAAGATAAGGTGACATAAGAAGCCTGTTAGGGACAGGGAGATAAAATTCAGGACCACTTCACATTTAGGTGTCTCTAAGTATTATCTCAAAGATTTTTGAATGTAAAATGAAGTTAGGCTTAAGAAATCCTTAGTGAAAACAACTTGATTTTCAGATTTGGCAAACACCTAAACTTCCTACTTACTTTGCTAAGGCAAGCAGTTGGTAAGAGGTAGCAGTAAGACAAGTGCCCTCAATTTTGAAAATGAGAGCACTTAAATTATTTGCTTTGAAATTGTCCAACAGCCTAACCCTAAGCAAGGAAGTAGTTTTAAAATCTTCAGCCTGGATGTCCCACATTCCTAATCACTTCTTAGCCACTTTCCTTAATGCATTGCAACGAAATACATTTTGGCACGTTTCATTCACCATCCTTTATTTTAGCTCACACAGCTGAAGCTGTAGGTTATCTTTGCCCAACAAGTGAAATTCACCATGACCTGAGATAAATTTCTGATTCTTGCATCATAACGTGGTCCCCCCAACAGGTTCTTTGCTATTCTCAAGCCTCTTGACATTTGTGTGTTGTCGAGCTGGCTGGGCACAACCTAGCACAACAGAGATATGCCTTAGTGACTTCCCCCAGGAGACAGACAGCAAACTTCCTAGGGCTTTTTGCAGCTTGGCAAATGTCAGAGCACACCGAGCTGTCTCAGTTGGGAAGAGCCGCAAGCTACGGGAAAGGTCAGGCGGCAACGATGCTGGATGTACTGCCAATAACAGTAAAGAATTGTTTAAAAATTCATCCTTACTTTTTTGGGTATGTTAAAAAATTAGAATTTTTTTAGCTCATTCTTCAATATAAACCCATGTTATTTTCCTAACATACCACTGCAGACAGTTTCAGAATTCTAAATTAATTTCTGACTGATCTTTACTAGAAGATTTGCATCTCACAACAACCTGTGATCTGAAGCCTGATTTATAACTCACTGACACACAGCAAGTGGAGAGTGCAAGACGCTATTTGAACATGAAAGCACAGTGCAAAAGGAGCCTCTTCAGACACCAATACAGACGTTAGACAATATGCTCAATCATACAAAAAGTCTGCCATTAGCTAGCATTCCAGAGATTAAAGCAGGTAAAAAGGTGACCCTTCTTAAAACATTACTCATTGCAATAATGTACAAGTTGAGGAGAAAAATTATACCACTTGACCAAGGCCAAAAAAGACACTTAAAATAACTATGATTCAAAGTTCAAGGCTTCAGTGGCTACAGCCCATACACTCAATCCCCTAGAACAAACTGCTTCCCCAAACCAAGGAAGTAGATAACGCTGTTTCTAACTGAAAGAGGAATATAAGTAATCGGAAAATAACATTTATTCAAATGGCAGCAATTTATTCCAAGATGGTTTTGATTAAGGAGATGTATCTACCATGGATGAAAATTAATTGACTGCAAGGCAAGTCAAATGCATGAGAGGTGGAATTTGGGGAAGTTTTTTTCAGTCTTGCCATAGATTTTGAGAATTATTCTTCAAGTTTAAAGTAAAATACTCATACTCACATTGTTCTTTTCATATTAATGTATACACATTTTATACATTTATTTTGCATTATAGTATGAGGAAGGAAAAAGAATAGTCATCCTACAGATATTCTAAGGGTATTTTTATATGCACTTATAAGAACTACTCTGAAATTCAAGTGATTGTTCAAAAATACTTTCTCAATGGTAGTATTCTGCTGAAACACAATTAATTAATTATTAATTAAATTTAAAACTATTGCATTTAATTTCATATGCCAGCTTCTGGATTTTCTCCCATCAGAGGTGTAGCTTACTATGAACTATGTCTCATTATGGAGTTAAAAAACAAAAATAAAGATATTCTTTATTTATAGAAAATATACTAAACTCAGTATGACTTCTACAAAAAACACTTGTGATTCATGCCATGGTAAAGAGGGGTAATTTGACCTTAATCTCTTCAATGGAACTCCATGCAAAGAAATAATTGTTGTTTTTTTTCTACTATTATGGCTGTTTTTTATTCACTGACTAACTTTAAGTGACTATCACTGAACAGAATATTTGGTGAACTAAAAGCTCTTTTGCATCAGTCTTCTAAAAAAAAAAAAAAGTCAGCCCTGTCATCCTTACTTGTCTACACTGTTCCGCTTTTGTCTACATCGAGGTGTGAGGATCTGGTACACAGCACTTACTTTCAAATCAGGTATTTAAGCATATACTTATTTCGAAGTGCTTACTTCTGGGACTTACAGTTAAGCAAATGCTTATGGAAATGAAGCTTTACCTTCACCTGTTCCATAACATTTCATTCTAGAAGAGGCTTTTCTAAGTGATACTCTCACTGGACATAGGGCATGCTCCATATTTCTTGGAGTGAAGTAATACATCAATAGTCAAAACTTATTTTGCCACCAAATCAAAGAAATAAAAAAATGATGGCAGTAGAAACACTTTTTAAATTTCCTCCTTCAGGTAAGTGCTTAACACTTCTCAATAGTGATGCATGAAATATGTTACATGCATACACGTGACATCTTAGAATTACTGGTTTTGGCTGCTTATGAAAGCCTTAGTTACGCTTCTTATGCTACTGCAGCACAGAAGTAAGAAAAGATGGAAAATTAAGGTAAAGAACAAATAGCCTTTATTAATCTATAAGCAAACTGTTGAAGTCAGCAGTACTACCACACTGATTGGGAAACTAATTATCAACCCTCAAGATAAGCCTGAAAGTCACCCAAGACTGCAGCATTAGAATTTCACTTCCCCTTCAGGAGATCTCCTATCCAGAAAGATAAACCTCACTGAGTTAGCACTTGCTTTTGGTAAGAAAAAACAAGTAAACAAACAATACTCCCCATGGGAGGGAGTGAAAAATAAGGCTCCAGAACCTGTAGCTCTGAATGACTTTTCATGCTCTGTTTGTTCTTCGCTTTATGAGGCATTAACCTTTAAGTACAATAGTGACCTTAAAATGCTTAATCTGGATCAGCAGCTGCTACGGGTTCATGAAATCCTTACCTTCTTCTTCTTAAACCCTGAATCCCACAGCACTCCTATTATTTCCTCTCCTCTCGGAGACAGAGATGGGGGGACGACGTACAACCTTTTGACAAACACTGAAAAGGAGATTTACTGTCTCCTCAATTCATACAGCTTGTCTTTTGGGACACATCTGAGATCTGCTCTGTACCAATGATTTTATCTTTCCCTGCAAAGATCCCTATCTTTGTGCTCTGTCAGTGATCTAAGGCTCATGCAGTAAGCACTCAATGCTCTGTCACTTAGGAAAATTAGGTAATCTACTGATCAGATAGTCCATTGATCCTTGAACCGTGTCCTAAGACTTAAGCGAGGAAAGCAGTCTGTTCTTACAGATGTTGCCTGCTTTGTCTCCTTTACCTTTCATGGAGTTTTGATTGATAGTCTTTGCTCAGGTAGGCAGGAATGTGAACTCACTAAGGAGTGGAGAATTCAATGGCAGTTCAAATGAACCCTTCAACTTGTTTGCTCCCACTGACTCAAATAAACCGCTTTTTGTGAAAGACATCTCTTGGAAGCACGCTGTGAAAAACACACCAACACACCTTCTTTTCTCTGGACAGTCTCAGGTATCTTGAAATTTGTCATTACTAGAGCAGTACAGGAGTGTCTGAGTACACCGCTTGATTAAAAGTTGCTCATGTAAAAATTAGAATTAAAAAAAAGAAAATCTGCTGGCACTTGTAAAATCACATTCAAACCACAAACAAGACACTGCTCAAGACTGCTCCTGTTTAATATTTGAGAGATTATAAATTATTCAAAACATCGACTTTTTCCCAAGATGTGCCCTTCAAGTTTCTTTTTAAAATCCATTTTTAATGGAGATTAATTCCTTTATTTCTTGCCATTTTTTTCTTATGTCCTTGAAATTCTGATTTTAGCTGGCATGGTATCAAGAGCTTGATCATCAAAATCCTCACTAGGCAAGAGTCAGTGACTGGCTGCATAGCAATAAGTGTATTTTTGGGTACCACTGGTTTGGATTTTCAGAGAACCGAATCACTGAACAACATAGGATGGGATGGAGGAACCTTGGGATGACATCTTGTCCAACTCCTCAATCAAATCAGGGACAATTTTGATTAGTCTCATCATTATTATTAATGTGTCCAGCTTTTTAAAAAGCAGTATGTGGTCCAGAACTGAGCGCTTTAAAACATGGGCGATATATTTCCAATAACTGAATATAACTTTTAATGAAAACATTTCTGGTTTACCTGCAGTGTACATTAACACGTGTACACTGTGAAACACAAAGCAGATGGAAAACCTGCGGAAGAAGATTAAACTCAAAGAGAAAGCCTTTAATTTTGTTAAAAGATGGAGAACATGTTCAAAAGCCGTACAAGCGGATATGTATCCTGTGGCAGGAACACTGTGGACAAGACTTTTAATCCTACCTCCACTGTTTTGCCAACTAGAAAACCTCTACAATGTAGATGCCAAATGAGGCACAACTAATTTTGCAACAGACACTGTGTATAGAAAAATATGCCTGTTGTGATTATGTCATAGTATCAGTGAAACTTCGTACGTTTTCAGTTGTTAGATAACAGTTTACCCCTATAGAATACAGCACACGCCATGTTTCCAGCAGCCTGAACAACACAGCTGTCCCTAACTTTTTTTTTCCTTCCACGCAAGACTTCCTGAGGACTCAAGATTCACAAATGGGAAGGAAATTATCTGGAGAATCTCCTATCAGCTTATATCCAACAGAACAAAAAAAATAATTAAATCACATTTTTGTTGGCAAACACAATACATTCTAATGTTATTAAATAGAGCTTTTATCTACTTTACCAGAAAATGTGAGACTTAAAGTGATTTCTTTTTTTATTACTTCGTTTCATGTATTTGACAGTTTCCAGGTCTTCATTCATATTATCAAGAAGGATGAGGTTGTGAGAGATGATTTGCCTCTCCCCAGTTCTACCAACTCAAGCACATTGACTGTTAGAAACCAAAGAAAGTATACTAGTACCACCGGTAAATGGAAATGTATGAAAACTTGCTTTGTTGCGTGTTTTTCCTCATGGTCACACACATCTTTCTCATACTAGGACCAAAAAGTTGACTTAGTTCCCTATTAATGTTGCTAGCCAGAACAGAGTCAACTGTTGTCTCTTTTTGCTGTATTTTTTACCTTTTTTTTTCCCCAAGATTTGAAAAAATCATTGTTGTAGTATTAAAACTTGGAAGGGAAAAAACCCCAAAAAAATGAATGTTCAGTTCCTACTGTTGACATTAGTCAAGCGTGACAACTTCCAATCAGGAAGCACAACAGTGAATAAAAAATCTCCCTCAAAAGTATCTAGAATTATTTTCACTAACAACAGAAAACAGTATCCTAAAATAAGCAATAAAAGCCCTTTAAACAACATAGTTACCAGAAACATCCCTCTAAACATCTCAAAAAAACAAGTTTAAATATCCCCATTTTATTATAAATCTTGTGTTTAGTTCATCCCAGTACCTCTCTCTCTTATTCAATACAAGGAAGACACTGAAGTTACGTCAAAACATAATTAAATGATCAAAAGCAAAATTCATGATAATGTTTTACTCATAGAGAACTATCACTTGCAAGAACATCAAAAGTTTTCAAGTTACATTTTCTTCCTCTACAAGACTTTCTTGTTAATTTACTAGAACAAGCAATTATCCAATTATCTTCACATTTAAATTACCTAAATGTCCAGGTTATAATTGCATTCATTAGTTACTGAAATTGCACCTGCAAATGCTATATCACAAATACGGCTATGAAACATTTATGTTGTTTTTCCGTAATGGATATTTAATAATTTAATTTCATTATTAATTCTTCCTAGTATGTTGTAAGCAGCTTTGTAAAAATACTTATTGCTAGAGGGAGTAATTTTATTTGTGAAGGAAAGCAACCAAGGAAAACACCATTAGGGTTTTTTTCCTCTATTTAGTCAATGACAAAGGTAATAGTATGGCAAATTGATTTTTGCCAATGGGCTTCTACAGTTCCATGTAGCAACTGTATGAACGGTAGAAACAACTGGCAGTAACTACCTTAAAATAAATTTTGTGGTGAGTTTTAATGTTTGTTCTCAGACGGAATATGTCTTTTATTCTTTCTTACCAACACCTGGCTACTCCACTTTGACAAGAAGTATCTGGAGTTTGAAACCATTATGTTACTACTACTCTCCTTCTGGGAGTATTTAGGTCAGGAAAAGAAACTGAATTTAAAAAAAAAAAGTCACATTAAGATTAAGTTAATAGAGATGCCTATGCAGCATGTATATAAACTTCTTCAAAGTATAAAATTCTCACCGAGTTGGTTTTAGTGGTTGTTTTTTTGGGTTTGGATTTTGGGGTTTTTTTTGTACAAAACTCATCAAACTATTTCTCAAGGTAAATTAGCAAAATATCGATATCTAGGTTTGAAGATAAGCTACATGGGAATTAAATGACTTTGCAGGTATATGTATTCAAAACTTCCCAGACACAATTTAACAAAAGGGGACAATGATTAAAAAATAAAGTACAAACAAAAGAAAGAAACCTCTTCCCCCAAGCAAAAATTGTCTTCTGAGTCCAGATTTAAAAATACGAACAGGCAACAGTTTGGACAAATTCCACAGCACGAGCCTATGCACCAGTATAAACATATGCTCGTTATTGAGAGATCACTCCCCAATTGACTTCCTTCCCCGCTTCTGGTTGCCACTGCACAGAAACAGCAACTAAAACCAAAACCAAAAAATAGACAACTACTGAAAAAGAATTGTCAAACTCTCCACTGTTAGAGACGCGTGATATTTTTCAAAAGCTTTTCATTATACTGTGGTGATCACATCTGGAATTGAACTGCTATGAGGATTGACACCGATGACCTACTTAATTACACAGCGGTCTGCCGCATCTTGAAACATCTACTTTCCAAAACCCAGATGGACGTTTAAAGACTATTTTTTCTCTTATACCCAGTGTTTCAAGATGAATTGGCTGCCTGCTACAATTATCTAAAGGCCCTAACTGTACAGATCACACATCAGAGATGGCCCAGATTGAACTCGGCCCTAGCTGGTTGACTGACTGTTTCATTTCTATAAAGGAAATGGGAATGGGATTGTACATTGGCTGTTGCAATTAAATTGGCTCCACTGTCATCATAACTTCTAGCAAGAGCACTTCATCTCAGTCATTCTGGAGTCTTTAGAGCTTGCAGAGGGTCATGGAAAATATGTCTATACTCAGGTAGGTTTTCAAATGTGTTTAAAATCAGGATTGTTTAATCTCAATCTCCATCATGCCCACTCTTTTTTTACTTCAAACTTTTTGGGTTGTTTTACTTCCCCCACCATGTCCAAAACTCCACCTCCTTATAAAACTAAGTTCTATTCATGTGAATAAAAAAAATTCATTCGAAGATTTTATCCCCGGTTTAGTGTTCCCAAATTAAGAGAATGGATAGTCAAAGATGTGGTACTGGGCATCTGGTAGCAAAACACTTTCCAAGAAGATGAGGATATTTACCAAAATTGAAACTCTAGAGCTTCATTCGTAGTTGTCTTCTTGGGACAGAGTTACTCCTGACTTATTCCCATATAAACAGAAGACAGATGAAGTATTGTAGAACCTGATCTAGCCTTCCATAAGGCTCTAGCTATCGTACATTACAATAGTAACACGAAAAATGTGCACTGCTGAGACACAGTGAAAATTCATCTGTACTACTAACTTCAAACATTGCCCGGGAACATTTCTTGGGACTATAATATGATCATCTAGATCATTTCAGCTAGCACTTGAACCAAACAATTCCTAACACTCTTTGGCAGCTGGGACAGTTCAGATGCCATTAGCAATAAGCTGTTTACAAGCAGCCTTTCTGATTTGAAGGCTAAGACAGTTTATTAGCAAAGACGAGGGCTGCTTCATGTCAGAAAGCATCAGTGCCATGCAACTGGTCCAGGTGTTTGGTATGTCAGTGAAGGCATTGCCCTTAGAGGACTTCACTCTTTGGGTTGCCTTTGGAATACAGTAGTAAGCAACCTGGTTTCTGTGTGCTTCTTCTCTGCACCATAAACTACAGAAATTCTGTGAAAGTAAAAGAACAGTCTAAAATATTTATTTGATCATTCTACAAATGAAAAAATATCTGTCATGTCAAACTTTTAACCATTAGATTTTTAACACGCTAATTGACACATGGCGTATCTGTAGACATGCCTACTCTAAGTGTAGTCCACTTACTGTAGACTTAGCGTAAGTCTAAAATGTGTGTGTACATTATGCAATGTCATGAAATAACATATCTCTGAGTAGGCTGATAAATCCATATGGCACAATGCATTGCTGTGCAGAAGCTAGGTCTTCTGACATAGTAACAGGATAGCTGCACTTGCTATGGACCTGCACTGTTTGGCCGGGTCCCTCAATGGGACTGAACTGCTCTGGCCACAGTGGTGAAGCAACAAGGCCATATATCCTCAATATTAAAAGCGGGTTGTATCTCCTCACATCAGTACGGCATAAAAACCGATGGGACGCTGCAGCTCAGTTTAGGAGTTCAGCACTTCCAGGCAGGAACAGGATAATGGTGAACAGTCTAGTGCAGCATGTGCTTTATGCTACTGTAGTGTTCCCATTTTGGAGCTAGATTTTTTCTCACTAGAAGATTTTTTTTCACCATACTGCACCCAGTCTAGTCAAACTCTACACCTTCTTTTTGCTCTCAAGAGCAAATAATAAAGAAATCAATAAGAAATAGAAAACTATCAGTAGCAAGCCCCTGAGGTAAGAAGCCCACTTCCCCTTGTACACTCCCCTGCAAAACAAAACAAAACAAAAAGAAAACAAAACCCAAAGCCCACAAAACTTCAAAGGGGATGGGAATGGCTAGCAAAGAAGTACATAGCTGGTTAGCTCTAGCCAATCTGGAACCGTTTACTCTTCTCAGAACAAAACCTAATATTCAAGGCAATGAAACCCTTCATGGGATTATGAACAAATTTCAGGAGACCGTGGCTAGTATCCAAAGGAAAGAAACTAAGGAACTGCAGCAAGGTGACCAGCTTTCCCAGTTAGGACTGGTTTGTAAAAGGCATAAATCTCAGTGCAAGCAAGTTTATGAATGTGTTTTATTGTAATAACTACACAGGCTTATGCCTAAGAAAGATCTGGAAACTCCTAGGAAATGTAATGACAAACACGGATAAACCTAAACTTGCATTTCACTGAATTTTGAAGTGTCTCTGTCACCTGCTGGTATGTGGTTTTCCGTCAATGTAACAGGCTTCAAAGTGTCAAAGAAGATAACACATTTTTGGGCTATAAGCCTGATTTCATATCCAAGTATGATAAGAACCTCAAAACATCACGATTTCTTGCTGAGAATGAAAAAGGTGTGGTCCTTAGGAAGCGTTATCAGAAGTTATAAAAAATATGATTCTCTCGTTTGCAAAAACAAATTTCTGGTAGAGTGACATGAGATGCCCACGGAAACATGAGAGTGGCTGCTTCAGCACTGACGGCTCCTGAGCATTTGCTTCCAGGCCTCTGTGCAGCCAACCAGTGGGAACTGAGCGCCTACTCTCTCCTCCTCGCCTTCCCAGAGGAGCTGCATACTACCGCGGTCTTTAAATTTAAGGAAGATTCAAATGCAGACAGACTAAAAGAATTCTCATTTCACACATCGTATGTCGCCTGACACAGGAGTGCTCACTGATGAAGAGACTGTAGTTTCTACTAAAATTTGATGAAACTATAAGTTTATCTCCAAAAACAGACTGAACGCAGAAACAGTTCAAAACTGAAACACTCCTGATGTGCAGAATTTTTCACTGCAAGAACATAGATGGCTAAAACTCAGCTGTATGTGCACTGAGAGTACGCATATGTACGTCCCAAAGCCCAATTCATAAAGATGCTTAGCATGTGAAAATACTACAGTGGCTAATAACTTTGCTGAAATTTGAGAGAGGGCTATCTTCCCTATTCAATGAAGTTTTAGGAAAAAAATGCTATATTTTGCTCCAAACTGAGCACCCCGAGGTACAGGCAGTTCATCTTACCCCATGCCTTCCTGTAACAAACACCCCGTTCCCCCCCAAAATGGTAATAGACAATCCTATGAAAATATCAGCTTGCTAGTGGTCACAAAAACCCAAATCAATTGTTAGCAGTTAGTGGGAAAGAAACAGACAAGACAGAAAATTCTCTTTTCTCAGTACATAAATAAATAGGGCACTCATATCAGTAACATCACAGCCAGTTTTGTCCTGAACCTCACCCCGCGCCAACATCTCAAAAGAAGATGGCAAAACTGCAAAGGCATCGGACAGCGAGAGGATGATTAAAAGTAAAGAATAACTTCCTGGAGGTAAATGCCTACATAGTCTAGGGTTCTTCAGCCTTGAAATCAGGTAAGTGAGAGCAGATAAAATGAAGGTGTACAAGAGTCATGAGTAGTAAAAAGGGTTAAATAAGTACCATTAATTTATTAAAATAACATCCTGCTTCTTTTCATACAAAAGCTAACATATTAGGTAGCAGGTTCAATACACACACACACACAGAGATTAATTTTCCTATACAGCAAAACATGAAATCATGCAGCTTGCTGCCACAAGTTGTTCTGGATTCCAAAAGTTGTGACAGATTCAAAAAGCACTTATGACAAATCGACAGAAGAAAGGTCCATCAAGGGACTGGGACAGAGAACAGCAATACAAGAGATCTCATTTTCAATTCAGGCTCCAAACTAGGCATGCAAAGAGAAGGAGCATGAAACCAGATTTCACAGCTGATGGTTGTAACCAAGTAGCAGATATTTCAGTTGATTTTCCTCTTATGTACTGAGGGAAAAAAAAAAAATTGCTCTTGTGACATGTCTGCCTTCACTGGAGCTGGGAAACCTAGGAAAATGTTTTGCCATCACCTTTCTTGGAACACATTTTGCTGACTGCCTTGGCTTAGCTACTGGCTTCATCCTTACCTTGCTTTACCTCTGAATTCTGTTCTTAAAAGCCCTTTGCAAACTCAGCCTTTGGGAATAACAAACTGCAGGGGTAATTTTCTTATACAGAGGCATCCATTGTGGAGTAAATTCAGAGATTGTGACTGCAATAACTATTATTTATGATTCTTTCTTTGTTTTCCTGTCCTGCCATATTTAACAAAGCAAAACACTGTCAGTGTTCCACTTCACAAGCACAAATACTCAAGCTGTCTTGTCTGCCCTACTCATTTTTTTCTTTCCACTTTAGATGTACAAAGAATACACGACTTTTCTTGACTGGCAAACAAGAGTGGCAAAGACTAACTGAGGTTTGGTGTAAAATGACTTTGACAGCATCAGCCCTGTCTCTAGTGTGCAAGTCTTTGCTATAATGACATTATTGGCATAGCATGACTCTACTTATTTAGCAATGACTAAAGATGAGGCATGTCAGGGAAATGAATTCTCTTGCTTCTATAAATTTTGTGGGTATTTTAAGATGGATTCATTCTCTTGGCAAGATAATGTGGCAAAGGTTACAGCATGGCTGCTCTTGCAGTCTGCTACATTTGATCTGAAACTCCAAAATTCCAGAAAGTCCCAGGCAAGAAGAAACCCAGGGTGAAATTCTGACCCAAATAAAATCAGAGGCAATATCCCCATTGACCAGGAATTAGTGCCAGGATTCCACTCCACAAGTCAGCGTTGTCTGGTTTGGCTTTGCTGGCATCTGTGGTATGGTCTCACTACAGCACTTAGTAGAACTCTGTCCAATGTCCTAAAATACGTCACTATGCTCAGCAGTTTACTTTGCAGTATAGGGCAGATTGCAAGAACTGTAAATGGTCATAAAATGATAAAACCCCTCTTTTCTAGGAGATTGATCATATAGCAAGACAGCAAATGGGAACACTTGCTTTGGGGTTGCATCTAGTTTTTGTGTAAGTAAGTAAATTAAAAACCTCTAGGAGTGTAATTCTGCTACATTTCAGAACTTTAGGGACATGTGATATAGCTAGCCTGTAAATGCTTGCTATTTTTAAAAATAAAATCCTGCAACAACAGTGGACATACAATGATAGAAACTGTCTGCTTTAGGTATGCAGCCGTTGCCCAAAATACCAAGACCAAGTACTTCTGATGGAGCTTGAGAGGAACCGATACTGCAGGAAAGATATATCTTGAATCCAAACAAAAAATTGTTCAAAAAGGAACACCAAAACTGGTGGAACTGAAGGTCCCAGATTTCCTTGGTTCCTCTTGATCTGCAAGTTTACAATATATTTATAATAAGAATGTGGCTTATTATTTCACACTTTTATGTACTTTTTAGATTCCATGTTCTGCCAAGTTTTTTTTTATTTAATTGAAACCTTTTATTGAATAAGGCAACGTTTTTCTTTTTTTTTCAGCCTTGCTGTATTAATATTTACAGCTGATCTTCCATTCATTTTCATGATGCATAAGATGCACTAATAATTTCTTCTGTGAATTTTTATTTTAGTTCTGCACTGTTTATTTCATTCAAAGCACAGATATATCATATTCAACTACTCTCAAAGAGGTACATAAAATGTTTACACCTAAATAGAAGGATATGACTTTCAGAAAGAGTGATTATCCACATATCCGACTGGCTGAGACTTGAGCTGTGTGTTCAGACTTCAGCTTTGCTTTATTCTGGAAGATGTTTTCAACACGCTTTGTGTAAAGTGTGTCAGCTTGAAAACTCCTCTTTCTATTCACAGTGATTTTATACTGGTTGCCTCTAAGGAATCCAGTGTTATTCTACTAAAAAAATCCACCACAATGTAGCAAAAGATTCCAGATATACTTGAAGATTCCTAAATACCTGAAGGGAGGGTGTAAAGAAGAGAGAGCCAGGCTCTTTTCAGTGGTGCCCAGTGACAGGACCAGAGACACAGACAGGACACAGGAGGTTCCCTCTGAACATCAGGAGACACTTTGGCCCTGTCAGGGTGACCATGCACTGGCACAGGTCACCCACAGAGATATTCAAAAGCCATCTGGACGTGGTCCTGGGCAACCAGCTCTAAGTGGCCCTGCTTGAGCAGATGGTTGGACTGGCNGGCTCCTGCTGGCCACACCAGTGCTGATATCATGCACTGATATCATGTACTGTAGGAATGTACACATCACTGTAAGGGGCTGTTGCTCAAACAGATTTGTGATTACCCTTTAATTAATTGAATTAATTATGGCCTTTGACTTGTTCATTTATTTTTTGCTTGGTAATTTCCCTCTTCATATTATCATTTCTGTATTCTACCAGTGTTAGCAAGATTACATTCAAATATTATAGCAGTGTGGGTATGCATGCCCATTTAAAATAAACTGATAAAAAATATCATGTTGTTAATAGATAATATCTCTCATACATATAGTAATACATTTTTGGAATGTTAATTGTATTTCCTTTTTTAGCTTTGGCTAATGCTTTAAAACAGTACACAACTCCCAATAGAAAGCTCACAATATTCCACTTCCCCAGGATCTTCTGAGGTTAAAAGAGCCTGCAAAACACGTGAGATAATAAAATCAGGTCTGCTAGTCTGTTGGATACTTAAGACAGTCATACTGCCCTCCAGAGCCTAGCTGGCTATCAAATGCTTTCCAGTCTCTCGCTAAATAAAATAATTTATTAATTGAATGTATAGAGATTACACATTATAAACATTTTATCACTGTTTCATTTGCATCTAGTGCTTTAAATCTTCAGGGCCTGTACTGTACCAACTGACACCATTTAAACGGGGCCTTGATAAGGGTTTTTATCAAATACAGCCCTGCAGATGGCTGCTGTCACCTAGGAAGGGTGGTGGACATGCAGCGGTGGGCAACTGGAGTTGAACGGGGACCAACGGCTTCTTGTGTTGTGATTTGCCCCAGCTGGAAGAGTAACCTAAAAGATACTCTGCGTATATAGTCTTTTCTTCCATCTGATTCTTACTGAGGTAAATGGAAAAGCAGCTTGGGCCCAGCAAGACCAGGGAGTTTCGGACTTTGTGGAATCTCTCCTGTGGTCAAGAATAATTGTGAACTGAAGCAGTTTCTAAAATTCGGGTAAAATTCTTAATGCCTTAAGGGATCAAGCCCAGAACATACTGACTGATAAACTCACATATATATTTTTAAAATTCCCTCTTTGGATAGATGCATTTAATAGTAAATAAAAAAATCCCAAAATTTTTAACTTGTTTGCCTATTTAGTATTTTCTCCAGTTAAGCAACCACTTGATCATGATGAAGATAACTTGAACTGAATGAGTCTCCCAAGGCTTCTTAAATTAAAAAGTATCAGTTAAAGTCCATGTATTTTGTCTAAGGAGATCTTTTGAATTTACACAAGTCAACGGTCCAATATGTAATCTGTTTGAATAAAAAATACCAAATTTCGCAAACATACTTGAGCCCTTGTAAATAACAAGAATGCCATGCAAAGGGATGAAAATGGATATAAGATCCCAAGGTTTCATTGCACAGGATTACAAGGTGAGTAAAGGGAGGGAATGCATTTGGAACAGAAAAAAATATGGTGCCATTAGTGGATTGTAGCACAGCAATATAAACAAAAATGGAAGTATGCAAATAAAAATTAAAAGTATAAACAATCGCATAAAAACAAACACATAAAAAGTGTATAACAAACACAGAGGCTGAACAATCCCAATTTGTGCACAGACCATGGAAGCATGAGGGACGGGGATGCCTCAATTAAAGCACGGGAAGAATGAACAGGGAAGATGAGGTGTCTTAATTAGAACGTCTGTAATGACACGAACATGTCTTTCAGAACACACAGATCTCCTTCTGTCCCCCATGACCCTTGACCGTCCTGTGGATGCAGTGTGACAGAAACCCTGCAGCCTGTCTTTTAATGCATAGTTTGCACAGAAGCAGCTAATCCTGAAGATGCTGCGCACTACTTCCCTGAGCAAACGCCCAGAACATTTTAGGCTTACTCAGTTGAAATAAATACTACTGTTGATACACAAAATAAGAAAGTGCAAAGCAAAAGCTAAATAAGCACAAATATGCCTGTATCACTAACAAGGAAGATGTCTTGGGATTATTGCTTAGCACACACATTTCTGTGCAGAAATATTACTGAAACAGTCAGCTTAAACTGATTTTCTGATCTGTGGAACAGCAGTATGGAAAGCATTGAAGGCAGGTTTCCCTACAATGCCTGACTCTGAGGCGATACTTGGTTGTGACTGTTTTCTTGATTAAAACTTTATACATTTCAGGATGGGGTGCAGTTTCAAGAAGTAGCAAGTAGTATGTCTAGGTAAGTACTTCCAGTGTGTACCTTACACAAACACTGTACATAACTTCCTCCTTTCTTGTTTCTGTATTCTCCCTGTGCTGCCATTATCAGCTTTCTTACTTCACAACTTCACATCGTTGTTTACTTTTACATGTAATGTCTTGGGGGTTTTTTTTTGTTTGGTTTGTGTTTGTTTCCCCCCCTCCCCCCTTAAAGAATATTGTATTTAAAATATCTAACCATTTAAATTTTCTAAAATTAGGAACCCTCCGGTATCATCCATAACAAAACGGTTAATTCCTTGTCTTAGAGTAACTAGTTAAAACAAATAAATCTTTAACAAAAAAAAAAAAAAAAAAGAACAATTAACATTAAGCCATTTTGCTTTTAAATTACTACTTTGGGGGCTCTTTTTGTTGCCTTATATTCCCCTATCAGTATCTAAGACTTATGCTTAACTGGTATACTTCAACATTAATAGCAATATTGTATTATAACTTCGCTGCGTTTGGCTTATTCGCAAAATGTATTAGTTGGCTAAATTATTTATAATGAGTAACTCATCATTAATTTATTGCTTTCTATGGTTATAAAATCGCGCAGGAGTTGATTTCCGCAAATACATTCATTACCTTAAAAATTCACTGAATATTTCAGATGAAAAAAGTGGCTTGTGTGTGAATATTTCTCTCCCAGTCTAGTACTGAATATATTATACATTATCATTACACACACTATAATGTTGAATCAGTCTCCCTGACTAAGGTGCACACATTCTGAACATAAGCCTAACAAACACTGCTAGTTTTGGGGAGAACAGTTGTTAGTACATACTGAATCTTATGGTACTTTTCAATATGAGCAGATATGCCCATTTTACAAATATTTCTTTGAGGACTTGTTGGCAATCAGATCTATTGCACTGAACACATCTATGAATCTATGAATCACTGAAATTAATTTATCATTTCTATACAAGGCACCATTTGCAAATCAGTTTTTCTACTATCTAACTGTATATAAAAATTATAATAAAGGCATAATCATCCTCCACATCCTGCCCCAAATCTCTCCACTTCTACTTATTCTCGCAGTACATCAATCTTAGGCAGTTGATGTTGCTATTATTTATTAATGTAACAAGTCCTGTAGGTCCAACGTAAGGTCAGTGTCACAAGTGTTGAGTGCAGGCTTTTACACATAGAAAGTGAAAAAGAGTTCCTGACTTAAGACCTCAAATTTTACATAGTATGGTTAAAAGGTGGTATTTTCACAAGTAACTTCTACATGGCAGGAGGTATCCGCTGAATTAAAGTCTGTGACAGAACTACAATTAATTTGACTTGTCACCTGTATGAGACAAACTGGTTAACAAAAAGGCTTTCAGACACACGTCACTGTATTTTGGTGCAGTATGAATGCTATTTTTAAATTTATTTCAAAGCAATATAAAACCTAACTACTGAAAAACACAGACAATGAAAATATCTACTTCCATATTACACTCTGCTCTTTCTGAGTTCTCCAAACTTTTCTTATAGCTGCCACAACGTATTTTGCTATTTCCCAAATAAGACCACCGTGCATAGTCTTGGCTCAGAGTATTTTTGAGAAAAACTGGAAAACAAGCATGAAGGTAACAAGAAAATATTAAGCAATAATATCCAAATAAAGCAAGACTAAGATCATCGTAGGCTAATGAGATTTGCCTGAAAGATGAGATCACAGATCTGCTTACTGTTGTGCTTAGTGCTAAGCTATTTTTTTCAGGGATCTCTTTTTGCTTTTGAAACTTGATTGAAAATAATGCAATTTGAGACTAATTTCATCTATGTCTAGCACAGTTTCTTGAAGGACTGTGGGAACAAACTTGTGGCATTATTCTAAGCAGCAGCATGTGTTCTGCTCCAAAAAATTCCTCCCCACCTGCTACACACTATAATGGCACCAGATTTACAAGGAAAGGAAGGGTCCTTCCTTTTTTACTACCATCATACATCTAAGCCATCATACAACAAGCCAACCTATTCAGTGAGAACTTTGAGTGAATATGACTGCTGTTTGAACCATAAGCCTGGACATGGATAACTCAAAGGGCTATTTTATTTGGATCACTGATCTTATGTCAATATGAAGCACCTGCTTTCCTAATAAAAGACCTAACCCTGTTCTCAGTAGCATAAATTCAATGAGAACCACACCTGTGTCGTGGGAGGCAGGACCGAGCTCACACTGCTATAGAAGAGGGTAATGCAGTTGCTTGCTATTATACAATACACATATAGGATTATAGGGCTATGTTACAATCAGAGAGGACAATTTACCGTGAGGATAATAACTATCTATTTATAATCTGTTTTCCTCAATCCTGAAATGCAGATTCCTTTGACAGTATGTATACATACGTATGCTAATATAAACACACACAGTACCTCCCTGATGTTGGCAACAGTCCTTCAGAGACCAAAGTAAGACAAATGGACTCATTTTGTCTGTGACAGCAATGCTGGACTCATAAGTAAACACTTCAGTGAGGCAAAGTCAGCACATATTAATCACATACTACATCTCGTTTCCCTTTTCTTCTAAAATCAATTAACAAGGTTTAATGTTTCACTCTATTCAAAGAGAACAAAAAGTAATTTTTATTTTAATGGTGGATTATTGTTTCCTCTTTAAGTAAGTGCTGTCCTTAAGATCAAGCTCTCATGTAATCTGTTGTTGAGAAATAAAATTGCTTGTCACTACTGGTTTATTCATATATCCTCATAGCATGACATCATAAATAGGATTTGTCACTCCCGAGTTCGCTTCTCACAGCAGTTGTCTTTAATGTCATTTACTCAAGTGGCTCAAGGTCTTCATGAATAATTAATGTTTGCAATCCACTGCAGTGCTGCAAGATAACCACTTTTCGGCCTTTGATTTCAAATAAGTCTTGACACTTTTGTTCAATGAAAAGAATACAAGCAACTTTACACCTCTGAAATTGTAAAAGCATCTCCAGTATGAATATATCAACGGAAAGACTTACTATTATGCAGAAGCATCAGTCTGAGCAACTATTTTGCTAACTTGTCCTTAATATGAAGAAGAGTACAGAGAGAAAGGGTGTTATGTTTTCTAAGTTATGCAGAGAAAACAAAGCTTATCTATCTGAGTAAACAGAAGGTTAAGAAAGTATGACATGCTCTCCTGCAAAAGACATCAGTTAATTACAAATAATCAATACTTACCTGAAAAAGCTGTGTATTTATTTGAGTCACAGTGGAATCCATCCTACTGAAGCTTAAGGCAGACTTAGTAAATGTTCAGCTCCAAGTGTACTTTAGTCATTAGGACCTTTTCTCTGGAATATATCACAAGTCTGCCAGGCCGCTAATACCATTATTTATTATTTGCATTATGTAGTGCTTAGAATCTCCGGTAAAGGATCCCCATTGTGCTAGGTAATTATTGTAACACTAACACGGCACGATAAAATCCTGGAGTGTTGTAATTAGAAAAGAAACAGCTAGAAAAGAAATGTAATACAGGAGATATATGATTAGGAAACAGTAGCAATTAAAGACAAAAGTCACTATTCAAATTTGAGCCTGGGTCTTCACAAATTTCAAGAACTACTGCTTTGTGGATTGACATCAGAGATCCAGATCTGACCAGCCAAGACTTTGAAGCTGTATGGAGTACATCTCAATAATATTCTCTACTATTCTCTACTGTGTGAAACACACAGTAAGAACAAATTAATTAAGGAAAAAAAAAATCAATGGGAAAAGTATTTAAATTCTCCTGATTTGAAAATCTCTTAAAATGTACATTTAATCATTTATGAAGGCTGGCAGGATTGTGATCTTACATACTGATTTAACAAAGTGTTCAAAACACAGCTAAAAAAAACCCTCCTGTGTTGCACAGAAAGGAACGTGAGCAGAGAACACAGCTGCATCACTCACTAGGGGATATGTGTTCAGAGCTTTTTATTTTCGAACACTGGGACTTGGTTGAGAAAAAATTGTCTTTTTAATAAATAAACAAAGTGACCTTGAAATACCTACCCTGCTTATTGCCCCCATGGTGGAAAATCCTTTCCATGCTTAAGGGACCAAACTGGTAACAATTTCTTTACGAATGAGAATTAGTCTACCAGCTTGGCTCTTCAAGAAAACAGGTGCTGCTATACTTATTTAAAAATAATAATTTCCAAACCTATAATTTTAATCTCCAGTCCAAGACAGCAGTCTTAGATTAAATCCATCACCTGAGCAACACACACCCAAACCAATTCATGCCAGAAGAAGTTCTGCTGTTATTAAGATGTCTACGTGCACTACGCAGGACCACGCAGAAGTACCCACAGTACCGTGAAGACCGAAAGTAGTATATATTGTGCTGTTTGACTGCAAGCACTCTCAGGATGGACTAATGTCTTACTTTGTATACAAATCTACAGAGATATAAGAAAAGAACCAAACACAAAATAAAACAGAATACTCAATTACTCGTGTACAGAGAGCATAAATCTGACTCAGATGTATGCACAGACAATTTCCTTAGGATCTGGTTGTTATTCTCTTCTCCGTATTAGATGCCAACATTTGAGCACTGTCACAGCACTGATATGAAAGACTATCTTAGATAGAGCGATGTTTGTCCCCAAAGTTGAAAAATACTATGAACACTACTTAATTTGTAGTGTTTTAGACACCTTTCGTGATAGACTCTGGTAGACTCTGGTTTTCACACTGTAAGATAAATCACAGTGACGTGACTGGCTAAAACAAAGGTGTTTTAAGGAAGTTGGGATGGGAATATTGCTTCTGAAATCATCCAACAAACCCTTAAGGAAATTAGTAAGTGAAAACGGCTTTCTCTCAGTTTTTTTTCTCAACAATTTTACTGGAGCTTTAAAAGATCCCTTTGTTCCACCTCGGATTGTGGCCCAGTCTTTAAACTTCGTAGGCATCGTCCTGAGTTTGCAAGGCCTCGGG
>VZTQ01009752.1:0-56079 GCA_013400755.1 Pelecanoides urinatrix | reverse complement strand
CGGGCTGGAGCAAGCGGCGGCGGGAGAGCGGCAGGGGCACGGCGGCGGCATGGCTTCCTCGCAAGGGAAGAACGAGCTGCGGTTCGCCGACTGGATGGCAGCTCTGCCCGGCAGCATCCACCGCACCCCGCTCACCAACCTGGCCATCCCAGGTAGGTGCTGCCATCTCCCCTCCCCGCGGGCTGGGCTGCGCCGGGAGAGGAGAGCGGAGCGGAGCGTTGAAGGCGTTTCAGTTCTTCATGCCGCCGAGGAGGCAGCGAGCGGCGGGCTGTGCTGCTGCGGCTCTCCTCTTGAGATGTCTTGCCGTGCGCTGCCTCGAATACGAGGAGCGGGGCAGGTGCACGGAGGGGTGCCTGCAGGACGCGGTTCTTGCGGCCCCAAACCGTAACGAACTTGGAGGCGACGGCTGGCAGAGTGCGCAGGCTGGATCTGTTGTTTGTGTGGGAAAGTAGCGTGTTCCTATACCGCTTTACTTGCGTAACAGTCCATTTACTGCACCTCCTGTACGACCGAAATGCCACGTATTGCCTGTTTCCTCGTAAACTTGTGTGGCGAGGTCGGGTCTGAGCTCGGGGAGGGTCGGGGAAGGATGCGGGGCTGCCGCCTGTCGTGAGGGTGGACAGATTGCATCACTCTGCGATTTCATTTCTTGTCACCTTCAGAAAACGTTCGATCTCAACACTAACTGAAGTAAGATGAGAAATGGCAGGTCATGCTGCTCTGATTATGAACTCTTTCTTTCCTGTGCTCTGTGCATTTTTTTGGTAAGGTATTAACTATAACTGTAGACTTATGCAAAATACATGTCAGAATCCAAAACAGTAATTGGTTTGGATGATCCCTGGTTTGAGGGAGCACCTCATTTTGCAAGATCTCTTTACCAGCATCCTGTCCCCTCTGAGATGCCTTAACAGGAATGAGGTTTCAGAGATGCTGAAGCTGTAAAGTCTCTTAAGCTCCTTATGAGAAATGTTCACTTCTTGCAAGTTTTGTGTAGCAGTTGCTCGTGTTACAGCAATTTTTATAACACTAGTCAGATATTTTTAAATGTAATTGCAGCAGCTATTTGCTGGTATGTGTTTTCCATAGTTTCGTTTAAGCACAAGTGTGCCCTTTTAAAATCATGTGTCTCTTACTTTCTTACAGTTTGCACGAGCTGTGTCTAGTATTTTATTTGCTACACGGGTTTTTACTATTGGTTGAATATATCCTGTATAAAATTGTGTCCCTCCAAGGCATAGGAATCCAACATCCGTAACTGTTATGTCAAATCATGTTGGAACTGTAGAAGCTTTTGGTGTTAATAACTTTTCATTAACCTACAAGCTGTGCAATGTGCTTGCAGAACACTGGCTATGATGAGAAATGAGTCTGTCTGCGATTCATTGGACCTTTACAGGTTAAATGTATTGGTTTAGAGACTTCTTCTTGGTTTTTGAGGAGGTCATGATCAAACTTACTTGCTTCCAGGTGTAAGAAATTGCTTTTGGTATGCAATCGCCTTAAACTGGCTTCCTTGACTGAAGCATCATGAGGCCATTGTTGGTGCATCTATCTCACCAAGATCTCTCAGTTACTTTCTCATAGCCTCTTTGTAAAGTATAGGACAGTTTTTCACAGCAGATGTTTTTCAGAGCTTTGGCAGTAACGGTAAAAGCTTTCACATTTTGTTAACATGCTTAAATTAAAAAACAAACAACTACTGTGGGCTGTAAGTGCCAGTAAATCCCAGCGCAGCATTAAGCAGTGGGCAAGTTCTGCAGCCTGTAAATGCAGAGATTGACCTCTGACATTGGCAGAAGGGTTTTGTTCATGTAACAGCCATGCACACAGTTTTGCTTTTTGTGAAATTAGCAGCAAAACTTACTTATGACTTGAGTGGCATAGTGTTAAGACCTTTGAAATGTGCCCTTTTGTTATTGTAATTTGACACAAACCTCACTTATCTGCCTATCTCACTTTTAAAATGCCAGCTTTAAAATGCCAGGCAAATAGAGCCTTATGGGGAAGGGGGCAATGTGTTTCATATAAATTTGTCAATTAGGGAGTCTGGCACATAGACTGTAGTTTAAATATTATCTTATAACAGTAGATTTATTATTATATTCAACCTACAATGTGGAAATATATAATATTAGTACAAAGGCAAACATGGGATTGGTTTCATCCTTTAAGAAGAAATAACCTTTGAGACATTCATAATGTTTATTTGGAAGCTTCTTCCCGTATGACCACAGCTGAACATTAATACTATGTGTGTGTAATAGCTATTAACATATAACTGCTATTCAAGTAGTTAATGCGAGGAATGCGTAGAATCCAAAACCTCATATGTCAAATCTTCACAGTTTTAACTTATGAATTTTTAACTAGCATTTGATTTAAACTAACATTTAATTACTAATGTATTCATCGAATTACTGCTGTATCTTGTAAATAGCATTTTCTTGACATTGCTTTTTTTTTTTCTCCTTACCAAAAGAAGTTAACAGTACATTTTTTTTTTTTCCAGCAGAATGTAAACTTCCCTTGCGCAGTAGGAATAAGGATTTTGACCTTAATTCAGCAGGATAGATTTCAGTTCCGGAGCCAGAGTAACAGTCCAATGCTAATGTTGAAGAAAACAAACTACTAGCTTGAAAACGTTAGAATGAATTTTCCAAATGAATGTGTCATCACTTATCCAATACACAAGATGTTCCACTGTATTAGGGGAAAATTGTTGTCGTTTTATTAGAAATCATCAGTACATTTCTCATTGTTTAGAAGGAGTGCTTGGAACTGAGATGATACACTGTGTTGTCTTTGCACAGACATGCATGTAATATTTTAGCTGTTGCAGAGAGAGAAGCAAAAAACATAGTATTCTGTCATGATTGTATTTAAACAATACTGTTGAAGGTATGTTATGTTCGTATTATGTTTAAAAACATGAATGATCACACTTTTTTTTTATTAATTGGTCAGTTGTTAAGCTTATGCAGGCACAAATTTACACTATTTATCACCACTTATGCTTCCATATTCAGTGCTGGATTTTGTTAGTATTTTGTTAGTATTGGAAAATTAATGTACTCATTTCAGCCTCTGCAGTTCAAGCCAGGTACTTTTGTGTTCCTAAGACGAGGAATCCAGTAGATGAGGCAGAGATCTCTAACAAAACTTCTGCCAGCTTTGTCAATCAGGAACTTTTCCATTTGGATTTCTTCCAAATAAGAGGATGATGTGTTATACCATGATGTTTTCTTCTTTTATTGTGCTGTCTGTGTCTGTGTTCTCTTGCACTGCAAATGGCAGATTTTTCTCAAGTGAGGGATACCAGTAGCGAATAATATTATACACTATTTGGAAATAAAATAATCTCTTAGCTTCCAGAAAATATCACACATACTTAATCTTCTATTGCTATGATAATTAGAACAATGAAAGGATACATTCTTAGGACTTCAGCCCAAGGTGTATGTCTCCTAGTGTTTGTAAACTGCCTCTTATGTTAAAAGATCTGCCTGGCTAAACTCACAAGTCGGACTAAGAAAAGGTGGAGGATTGTGGGTTGTTTTTTTTGTTGTTGCTGTTTGCGGGGGGCAGGGGGTGTCTTTTGGTAGTTGGTAAAGTGTTCAATGTCTATGCCTCATAGACCACGATAAGAAATAGTTTTTTGTAGGTAATGTACATTTATAGCACTGAAATCTTTGTGCCCCCAAGTTGAGGCTATAGAGAGGTGAGGTATAGAGAGCCTATGTATTCTGCTGCGTTAATGCCCTCTTCTTAATCTGGGTTGAGGATATGGGCTATGTGCAGTGCAGTAAAATAGACATCAGCAGGCAGCATTTCCTTATGAGTTGACATTGACAATCTGTAAATATGTACCTAGTTTTATATCAGTCTGAGTTTTTGTACAAGTAATATGTGTAATGTTGCCTTTTCCCCTGGTGCTAATATTCCAAGCCTCTGAAATGTCTGTAAGAATAATTTATGATGGAGAAAAGTATTTTCCTCCCCAGGTAACTAATCCCTCCACCAAAATTGTTGCTAGCCTAAGATCTGCCATATGAGCAATCCTAATTGTGCTAGGGACATGTCTGTCCTTCATACAGTGTAGATAAAATCTTCTGAATGAATTTGAGACCCAAAATATTTCTTGAGTACGTAATTTTGAGGGTTGGGACTCTTCAGGCTTTCATTTCATAGGAGAGTTTTCTACTTTCTTTGAGCAGATGAAACCTTTGGCCTCAGCATGTGCTTTTGTCGCTGGAGAATTCACTGTGAGCAGTACAATTTTCAGTGAAAAGTATTTTCACAGTGATACCAGCTTGGCAGCTGTGTTTGCTTAATGTAGTTTCTTATGAGGAATGCACAGGACCTGACTGGCTGCTTTTGTTTCTCAGGGGAGAATTTTTTTTTTTTTTGTGTGTTTCAACCTATAAAGTTCTTTGTCCCTCAGCCAGAAAGCAATTACTGGACACAGCAGAACTAGAGTTGGCTCATTTTAAATAAGGAGCTGTTGGCAGGTGGAATTTTTTTACACTACCCATCTTTAGAAAGAGGCTCTGAGACTTGAAATTTGTTCTTCCCGCTATCCCACCATTGTCATGCTTTGAAAAGAAAGAGCAAGACCTCATAGAGAATTAGTTTACCAAAAAGTAGGATGTGCATTAGCATCAAAGATGTATTAAAAGATGGGAGATGGTACGGGGAGACTTGGGAGAAGCATGCATGTTACTGTAGCTGGAATATTTTAGCCATTTTGTGAATGACAGCACTGCTGAGGTAATAGCTCTGTTTTAAATACTTCAAATTCCTGTCTTCCATTGTAATACCTTGCAAATGTTCAAGTGATTACTTCTTGGGCAGACACTTCTCATTCTCAGCCCCACAGGGAAATAATTTCATTTTAAAAATGGCTAGAAAAACTTCCTTTTTGGTTACGTATATACACAACACTTTCACTGATTAAATTTTATTACAGAGCTCTTTAATTTTGAGTTTGAATAGCCGATAAATTGGATGTTCTTAGAGTGAAGAGTGGTTGTCTTTGGGAAGCGCTTGGGACCTGTTTCATCCTTGACTGTCCACTAGTGGTCAACAGAGTACCTCCGCTTTGCATGCCAGGGTCTGATTCTATGCAAAATCAGCTCTGCCTAGAACCGTAAAATGATGATGCAGGTAGACTTATAAATAAACCTCTAATGCAGGTTGCCCATCAGCTTTTGCAAGTGTGTAAATATCTGGAGGAACTGTTTCTTTTTCCAGTGCGCCCTGTGCTCTATTTCATTTTTCTTTTACCTGAAATAAGTACTTTATGTTTTATTTTCTGCTCAGAAAATGAGCAAAGATCCTAACTTTTTTTTGATAGCTCTCTTCTCTCTTATTGATGGTCTTCTTTTTACATCACTTCTATCCACAAAACAGTCTCTCATTGGCCCTGCACATGCTAATGTGTCATTTCCAACCCTTTCAAAAATATTTCTGTGTGATGCAGTTTCCTGTGGCATTCACCATTAATTTCCCCTGCTGTGACATGTTTCTAGCATGCATAAAATGAAGCTGGCTGGTTCCTCACACTGCCATAAAAATCAAACAGTTCAAGCCCTTCAGTTACTTGCCCATCTGCTACAAGAAGTAATTTGAAACCGCTTTTGCTTGGTTTCCCAACAGGAGCTATTTATTTAATTCAGCAATCTCTGTCCACTCTGTCTCCTGCGGCTTAGTTCCAGCACAGCTGGCTTCCTCTCTGACCTGCCTCGCATCCCACCACCACGGCAGGTGCGGCAGAACGAATGGCTTTATTGCCATCTGGAATTATTCCTCTCTTTCCATCTCATTGAATTTCTGTTTCATTTCATTTCTTGGCCGAAGACGACTTAACTGTTCTGTGTATTCAAACTGCCCTTACCTTCTGACAGTTTTTAACTTTGTGTTTGGTATGCATTTTATGTTTGGTAACTTTCTACAGTTCTTGCTATAGTGCAACTTGTACTGTGTCTTTCGCACAAAACGATACTTGCTTTGAAGAGGCTCAGCCACACGCAACTGTGCAAGTAATTAAAAATGCAGGTGCAAAGTAGACAAAGTTATGGAGACTATAACTTTAAGCCCCCTAAGAGGGCTGTGCGATCTCTTCTACTGCTCTGCATAGAGATGCTAATTAAAATTTTAGCTACTTAATTAGAAATTGATTGTATATCTTTAATAAATACTTTCCAGATTTAGTAAACAGATTTGTTCTGCTCTTCAAAGAGCAGCCAATTTCCAGGGACAATAGCTTCCATGCCCACCTCGTTGTTTCTTCAAAGTAGGCAGAAATTATAGGTGATTAACAGATCCGCTTGTGCAGTCCTTACAGTGAAGCCCAGGGAACACTGCAACGAATATAATTTGGAAGAAAGATGGTTCAAAATCTGAAAGTTTGTATTTTAATCTAAACTTTTGCAAAGTTGAATGTTTTTTTGTGTGACCTACTATAGCAAACCTTGGTTTACTCTTATCTTTTCCATTATTTTGAACAGCTGTATGGTATCAACTAGTAACTGTACAGAAATACTGAAATGATGGGGTAAATCAATGTAAAAAAAAAGTGATGAAACACTTCTTTTCCCTTATCAAGTAACCTGCCAGAGATGGGGATTACTAGTGATTTCCTCTGGGGGATGACCATCTACAAGATGGGTCGGAAGGAAGATCCGGGGAACTGCAGGCCTGTCAGTCTGACTTTGGTGCTGGAGAAGGTTACAGAGCAGATCATCTTGAGTGCCATCACGCGGCACGTACAGGACAACCAGGTGATCAGGCCCAGTCAGCATGGGATTATGAAAGGCAGATCCTGCTTGACTAACCTGAACTTCTTCTATGACAGGGTCACCTGCTTAGNAAGGGCCTGGAGCACAAGTCTTATGAGGAGCGGCTGAGGGAACTGGGGTTGTTTAGTCTGGAGAAGAGGAGGCTGAGGGGAGACCTCATCACGCTCTACAACTACCTGAAAGGAGGTTGGATTCAATGATTTTAAAGGTCTTTTCCAACCTAAAAGATTCTGTCATTTCAGTGATGAATAGTCTTTGTGCTTATTTTCATGTATTTATGCTTCTGATAGAAAACTGTACCAGTGCTGTGTATGTTTGCACAGCTAGGCCGCTTGAGGTCATGTTTCACATTTTTTATAGTAAGGGTTCAGTTTCCTTATTGATTATATATAGGTAGCAAAGAAATAGTTTGTGCTAAGAAGTGGTTGGTTAATCTGGGGTTCTGAAATAATTTCATTTTTTTCCTACCATTGGCTACATGGAAGAACAGCTAAACCACAAAAATATAAATTGCAGTTTATAATACTAATAGTAATCCCTCCTTAAACTGTCATCTGTCCAAAATACTTGAGCCAGAGCTGAAGATCTCTCTTCCCTTGTAGATTAGTGCCTGGGAGATGGGGACTAAATGCTGAAAGGTGCTGAGTGCTTGCAGATCCCTTGGAAGCTGGGCATCCTCAGTCTTCCATCAGCTCAGATCCAAGTATTCAAAGAGAATCTTCGCTGTGTGATGTTCCTACTGTAGCAAAATGACATAGCCACTTAAAAGTTTTTCTTAAGGTGAAATGGAATATATTGTTTCCTCTGTTTGAAAGTACAGATTTAGTCTTTTTCTGTATATTTTAAAAGCATCTCACAGTTTTCTCCATGATCTGATTTAAAACAAATCACTAGAACAGTTTTCAGATGCTTTTAAAATATCTCTGTTCATCTTAAATAAAGTTTAATCTTTGCTTCATCTAATCTCTTATCTGGTTAGCTCGCATACCTCATGCTTAACTACTTAATCTTAGTGTTTCAATTATGAAATAAAATACTGAAGAATAGCCAGAAAACAAAAAAGGGAGGGAAGAAAAAATGGATTTCCTTAGTTGTGGTTCCAGGCTTCATTCCCTTCTCTCTGTAGCATTTAGGATGTTTCAGGTGATTGGAGATGTATGACGTGCTGCTGGTGAAAACCTATCCATGAAGTTTATTGCATTATAAATTTTGCATGTGATTTAAAAAATCCAGGATAAAGTGCACTGGGCTAATCTGGCCTTTAAATAAATCCTGTAGCCTTTTTTTTCCCACAAAATAAAATGCAGTAAGATGAAGAGTATACTTTATGCTTTACCTTGTTGTCATGCTATCATCCACAATGTATTCGTGTTTTGATAGAAGATTTTTTAAAATTTATTTTATTAAACATTTGGCATGTATGTATACTTCAGCAGCCATGCAACTTGGTTTTATAACTAGAAAGCGTTGCTAAACTGGGACTTAAGTGAGCAGGAAAAATGTAGAATATATGAGTTGCGTGTAGTGCTATGCAATCAAACTGTTGGCTTAGGGCCCCTAAGTGTATTAGTTTGTTGTTTTTGCTAAATCCTTTTGTTAAAACTTTGTATTCTTCAAAAATACACGTTTCAAACTAGTCTGGATGTTCACACCAAAGCCAAAAGACATGTTTATACATCTTCTGAACCAGCGCATAACTGGAATTGTCTTCTGATGTTTCACTCAGATGCCTGCCATTAAAGGGTAGAAGAGAAATGGGGAAATTTTAGTTATTTTCATTATCTGTGAAGCTGCTGTATGATCTTAAGAAAGCTGTTAGAAATCTTTGCTATGTTTTCTTTTTTTGTAGACTGGGGCTGGTAATCTCAAGAAGACCACTGATACTGAGGCTGGCCTTGTTCTTAGGAGAGCTGGATTAGGAAGTGTGCTGTATGGGTTGTTGAACATTTCACTGACCCCTAGGCAGTGCTTTGGGAGAAAGGCTGTTTGTTTTACACTGCAAAGCTCACACAAGCTTTTGGTGGAGTGCTACTCTCCAGCCATGTGAATGCTACCCAGAAGTTGCTTTATCAGCAGAGGGGAAGCTTGAGTAGCTACTGATTCTAGTTGCTAGCTTAGGAATCCCAACGTTTGCTATTTTAGAATTAGTCTCATTTCTTTCTGTTGAAGCTCTTAAATTTTGCAAGACACTTTGTTCCAATTGTGTAGATCATGTTCACAAATACTGTCTCAGAAGCCATGCAAGCTGCGGAGATGGCGTTCCATATATATCATGTGTGCAGATGCATGTTCCCATCATGTGATCAAAAAATGTGAGTCTTTTGCATTGATTCCCTCAGACTTGAAGTGTCTGCTTTGACATTTCAAAAGTGGCTTATCTGTATATGATGAATAGATCAGGAGATAGATGACTTTGAAGCTACTGCAGAAAACTTCTGCCAGTTGCTTTTTCCATTGCTGGAAAGCAAGGAAGGCTGCATTGGTGTGATGTATTGCACTGCAGTAGGAGTGAATCATTAGTCAGTGCACTGGAGTGAACTGGGGCTGAATGAAGCCCGTTTTGAATAAAAATTCCCCAGTTATCCTCAGCCACAAAAAGGGGGAGGAGGATGTTGACTGAAAGTTCTCCTGGAGGCAAAGATCTAACTTGGACAGATGCTGTGGGTTTGTCTGCATTCATCTCTGTATTCTCACTGCACTAAAAGAAGTGGTTTTAGGGGGTTGCATCATTGGATCTCCAGAATCTCTTCTCAGCAGGTGCATGCTGGAATTAGCTGTGCTTACTGCCTCTGTGTGATGGGCTTCAGAGTACACCACAGGAGTCAGCAGTATATTTTTTTTGGTCAACAAACTGCATGTTTAAACTCAGGACTATTAGGCCATGTAAGTATGTGAATCCAAGTCTGGAATTTTCTGTTTTGGACAGTGTTTGTGGGTTGGTTAGGGGTTTTTTTTCATGCTTCAACTTTTCTCCCAGTTGGTATAGTTCTGGCACCATCTCCAAGGTTGAAGTGGAGGCTTTTCCAATGGCATGGTGTCCTGGTTTTGGCTGGGATAGAGTTAAATTTCTTACTAGTGCTGTGTTTTGGATTTAGTATGAGAAGAATGTTGATAACACACTGTCGTGGTTTAACCCCAGCCAGCAGAAAATAAACGCCACGCAGCCGCTCACCCCCCGCCCCCCTCGGTGGAATGAGGGGGAGAATCGGGGNGAGTGAGTGAGCGAGCAGCTGTGGGGTATTTGGCTGCCTGCCAGGGTAAACCACGACACACAGAGATACTCAGTTTTGATGACCTTTAATCTTCAAAACGTTGGTTGGAGTTCTGGCTTGCCCTGCTTCTGATGCAAAATTGACAGCCTTTGTGCTTTCCAGCAGGAGAGGTTGCCTCAAAAGAGTCCTGTCTGGGATGGGAACGGGGAGCACATGTATTTTGACCTTCTAGGCGTGCTTCAAGGCTTATCTAGTAGTGCAGGCTCTTGGTGTGAGAGGGAGCTGGACTTGTGCCGTTAGCAAAGTGTTATTTAGTGCATGTGCATAGTGAGTGTTTTGAGAAGTTGACAACAAATAAGTAGAAATCAAGCCAGCTTCAGTAATTTTTGGATGGAGCTGTCTTATAGGGGAAACAAGCCAAGGCACACTGTGAAGGACATGAACAGTGCATGTACATATGAATGCTGTTGCTTCTAGTGTGCAAGAGGCAGGAATCCCTTTAGAAATCACAGTGGGGAATATGGAGAAAATTGGGATTTCTAAGATGAGTTTTAATGAACTGGCTGTCAGTGATGCAGGCTCTTCTGGCTGGAAACGATGTGAGTATGAACTGATAAAACCTGGCACTGACTTGTTTGAGACTTTGAGATGATGCGGTGGTGGTACTGAGGAGAAATGCTTTGCTTTTTTGCCATTTTGTATTTGGCCCTGTTGCATCCTCCTGCTCTGCAGGGGTCAGCACAAGTCACTGAAAAGTTGGCTGGTCTGGTCCACCTTAAAATTTCAATTCCTAGCTGTTTGTTAATGTACTTTCTACACCACAAAATTCTTACAATTTCCTTTGAGGCTGCATCCTTTACAAAAACAGGAGTAATCTCTGTTATTGGGAAGTGACTTCAGTTTTGCAGGAGAGCCCTGTCAGTACATGAACAAATAAACATAATGGGGATTAAACTGAGCCAGGGTTACACGGTATGGGAGATGCCAGGGTGAAGATACAAGGCCAGGGTGAGAAGTGCTGTGCTGAGGGAGATGACAGGTGCAGTTAGTTTAGTGCCCTGGCGTCTTCTCTGCCTGTGTCATGGAAAGGGCTTAAGGACAAGGTGAGAATAAAAGGATATTATTCCCCACAAGTAGTTTACTCTTCTAGCCTGTGGATTTCTTGAGCTAAAAGGTTGCATCCAAGTTATTATGTTGTACAACTCCTGATGGACTGCTTTTCCAGCAGCTTTCACGGGGGAGCTGTGTCCCTTAGTCTGTAAATGAGGCTGGAGTAGGGATTTTCCCTATTCCCTGTGGCCGCTCAAGAGTGTGAGGTTTGTACAGTCATGGGGAGATGGCACAAGAGGTTTGTGATACTGGGTCAGTGATGGGAGAACGTGACTGGGATAAGAGAGGACTGAGACAGGTTTGGATCCCTGCTTCTGGGACTGCTTAGGTTTTTGACCCTGAATAGATACTGGATGGAGCAACAGAACCTGCGCTGGGGGCAGCAGGTGCAGCCCAAATGCCTCCTTCCCAACCGAGCATGGATGTTCGTCTTGTTTGTGGTCTCCTGGGGCCTGTGAATCTCGCCTGCTGCTGCAGAGATATAGGGGCATGGCTGGAGCATTCTCCCAATGCTCAGTGGTTTCTGGCTATTTACAATCCATATAAATCAACATTTCTGTACTCTGGAGGAAACATATCTTTCTGAATTGCATGGATTGTGCCACCTACCCTAGAGGAACTAACATTTGTGGTGCCTCTTTCCAGCCTGTATCTCAAGTAAGTCTTCAGGCAACAAGAAGCCACTGGTGTAATTTTCAGAACTGGATCTTTTTTTGGCATTACTTTCCCAGGAGTGCCAAGAGAGATAAGATTTCTTAATCTTTAAACCACCTTTCTAGGCTTGAATTTTATCAGAGAGAGGGGAGGTGATGGTGTTTTGTTGTCATTTTAAAGTTTTAATAATAGGTATTTTCATATTTCTAATGGTATTCAGAAGCATCAATAGACAAACAATGCCTTGAAATCAACTTCTCCAAGTCAAGTGAGAGATAATGCCCTTTCTTTTTGAAATTGCTATTGTCTACAGGAGCATGCTGTTCCTGGAACACAGAAGCAAAGCAGCTAAATGCAATCCCTTTTACATCACACTTTCCTTCAGGTGTCATTTCAACTCTGTCAGGCCAGAAATACTTCGTTAGAGAATATATGAAGCCAGCAGAAATATGGAAAAGTATTCTAACATGGAAATCACATTTAAAAGTAAATGGGGATAGGCTAACAATCATGTCTCTCTGTCTTAGTACTGTTTTAATCTAGGAGGCAAAGTAATGTATTTTCAAAACTCACCAACTTAAGGACAAACTAGGAAAGATCCAGGAGGGAGGGAAGGAAACATTATGCTTGAAGTAAGCTTTTTGCATGAGTTCAACCTAGTTCACAGTTAAGTTTGGGTGGTTTTTTGTTTGGTTTGGGTTTGGACAGTTTATTGGATAATAGAATTCACCAACTGCCAGGAGAAATATTGACATTAGTCTGACTGGGCCTGGTTGTCCACTGCCTTGTACCATGTACATGCAGATCTGTATGAAGTGTCGTGAGATAAGGAACATGCAGAAGAGGAGGAAATAGCGTATAATCTAATATTTTTGAGATAGTGCGCTACTGAAATACTACTAAGTAATATTTTGGTTTTGGTCTCCATTATAATGATACTGGAGCCAGCTGGCCTTTCACAGACTTGCTCTTTTTTTACTATAAAATTAAGAAAATATGAGACTTTCAAATGTATTAACATTTATTTATAATAATATGTTTTAATATTTAGCCAGCACTATTTAAAAAACAAGCTAGCTTATTTTCAAAGATGTTTTAAGATGTTTATGTAATTGAAGTTTGGAGAACTCTTGGGACAAGTAAAGGTTGCAATTTCTGGCTTTTGTCTCCCAGTTCAAATGTATTGATTTGTCCCTGGAATTACTATGGAATTGAGGTACACATTTGAACTGGGAGACAAAAAACAGAAATTAGAACCTTTACTTGTCTGTTGTATTGGCCACAGACGCTTTGAGATGTACCTGCTCTGGTGTGGACTTCTTNCTTCTTCCCCCAGCCTTATACGCTGAGCATGACATCATATGGTATGGGATATCCCTTTGGTCAGTTGGGGTCAGCTGTCCCAGCTGTGTCCCCTCCCAACTTCTTGTGCACCCCCAGCCTCCTCGCTGGTGGGGTGGGGTGAGGAGCAGAAAAGGCCTTGACTCTGTGTCAGCACTGCTCAGCAGTAACGAAAACATCCCTGTGTTATCAATGCTCTTTTCAGCACAGATCCAGAACATAGCCCCACACTAGCTACTGTGAAGAAAATTAGCTCGGTCCCAGCCAGAACCAGCACAACATAGAAGTAGAAAATATTCTTCAAGAAAGGGCTTTAAAATGTTCATGGTGTAATTGAGGCTATGTATGGTTGTTTCCTGACAGCAGTATTGGTCTGTTTTCCAAAGCCCTGGAATACCAAGGCTCTTTATATCTATTTTGAACAACTTCTTACAAAAGACCAATCCTCTGCTTTGGTCTCTGATCTTACCTGGATTTTCATGTCGTATTACTGACTGTGGGATAGTTTTAAAACAAGTAGTTTAAATAATACTGAGATGCAAGGGGAGAACAGAAGAGCAGCTGTTAGAAGCGCTGCGTGGATTTGTGTATCACATTAAAGGTAAGGATTTATGGAGTTTTTGATGCCTGGACTGGGCACTGAGAAGAGCAGTAGAGCTGGAGATCCTTGAGACATCACAGTGCAAGTGACCAGACTGGGTGACTTTGGTATTAGCTCAGTTGAAGAGTGCAGCAGACACATCTCTGTATCAGTATGTAAAAACACGATGATTGGTGGTGTGGCTGATCTAGGACAGGGCTTCTGACTTCTGGCTTTTGCTGATGCTTCCAGAGGGAGATGTGAGATCAGATTTGGTAAAGTAGATTTAGAGTCAAAGACATGTACTTAAAGCTTGTCTAAAAGAAACGGTCAGAGCATGGAAAGTGTGTGTATCATTTAACCATCTCCATAGCCTCCATGCTAAACACAAATTGTAAAGGATTCATATTCTGTATTACGACAGGATGTTTTCCACATTTCATGGACCAGAAAACTAAATGGCTTGCTTAAAATGGGGGAGGCTGAGGCAGGAGTAGGAAATGAGCCTGAGTTTTATAGATCTTAATTTAGTAACCTAGCCTTTGAACCATGCTTTTTCCTAAACAGCAGTGTGATATAGAATTGATGTATCTGCTCTGACAGTGAATTACAGTGTTGTATAATAGAGGACAAAGAGAGTATCCAAAGCTTCTCATGATAGCTGACACATCAGGTTTTGATGTCTTGTACGTGAGACTGGTGTGGTTTGCACTTTGTCATACCAGCAAGGAAAGGAAGCGTTTCCCGCAGGAAAGCCGCACAAGTTCATTAGTCATCAGAGGGTGTGATGGCATACGGGGCGCTAGATTGCATCGCCCACTTCTGAGGTGGTCTCTGAGGAGAAGGACCAGTCAGAAGCGAGACTAGATCATAAGCCATTATAGCAGATCCCCACGCGTTAGAGGGTGAGCTGCAGGAGGTGAAAAGCAAAGGAAGTGTTACAGCAGCTTCCGCTAAACGGGAGGTTTTCAAAGTCTGCAGAGGAAGGGCTGGCCAGTTGGCAACAAATTCTGAGTTATGTTAAGGGTTGCACGTGCCATCCATTAGTGTTACATGCAAACACTGCCTTGCCGTTGCACTGGGTGTTTCCTGGTGCCATACAGCAGCCTTTCTTCCCCTTTCAGTAGGTGAACCATAGCAAGCTGGTTTTTTCTGTGTCCTTCAGTCATCTGTGCAAAGAACCAGAGTGTGCGATTTGTTTCCTGAAGTGAAGATTGTTGAGCAAGTTGTGCATCACCGTAGTCTTCAATATGCAGCAGTGGTGACTGGGACAAGGTGTGAGCGCTCAGAAGCCTCCTCAAGCACTGTTTGAAAGCTTGAAGGCACCAGTAGTTTCATCCATTCACCCAAATAGTAAATTAAAAGGGGAATAAATACACTGAAGGCTGGAGGGATGAGGACAAGCCATTTAGGTTACTACCCTAAATCCCTGCCTGCAGATTAGGGGGTCAGTGCTGCCAGATTCAGCTCCATCTCTTTGCAAAGCATTGCTTCAGAAAGCATCTAGAGCACAGTCCAGGAGTGGTTTGCTGACTGAGTTTGCTTCTAAGACTTGAGGAAAAGTGGAAGAAAATGTGTGCTCAGAAAGCGGGCACAGGTATCACACTGCTATTGGGAAAATAAATGAAATTTACAGTAAGAAAAAACACATTTTACTGCTAAATAAAAGGATATACGCAGGCACTTCACCAGCTGCTAAGTTCATTTGTGGGCTCTGAAAAGACTGCTTTACTTCTGTCATTCTTACGTATGTTCTGAAAATATGTATCACTGCGATATCCCTTTCTATTAAATTTTGTCCTGAGGACCTCTGTTTGGAAAGAATTGTCTGTATACTATTGCAGCCCAGGCCTTTCTTTAAAAAATGTGAAAGTGGCAGAATTTGCTGTGAAGAAGTTTATGTAAAACGAATGATAAGCCGTGCAGGAAAAGGTTTCCGCGAGCTCCCAGCAGAATGGGGCTGTGTTCTGATGGTTCAATGCTGAGATCAAGCTATTCTGCAGTATTGAAATATTCCGTAAGTGCCAAAAACTAGGATATTTAAAGTGAAAACTTGACGGAAGATTTTTTTTGTAGCTGCCAAATTTAAACCAGGATATGGCATTGCTGAGGGCCTGAAATGATATTTGCCAGTAGGCCTGTGTGTGCTGTTACATGCTTCTTGCTGCTCTCCTTGACAGTGAATTCATGTTGACTTTAGAGAAATAAGGTTCAAGTAATTTCTTTTGAATTTGTTTGCATCCAATCAATCTGAAAGGCTTTCAGGTGAAGACAGCACTGAATTGGTAAAATTGGGTTCTGGGCAGGATGTTTTTTCACTGCTGCAGTGTTTGGATCCTGTTTAATTTAATGTTTTTCATTAATAACCTAGATGAGAAGAAGCTCATTATGGAAATAGGTGAGTAATAACAATTGAGGAGTAATAACAAATGAGGAAAACAGTAGCCCATATTGCTCCACACTGAAATGAACTTCATTTGGATAAAAATAAACTAACAGGCTGGAGCTGAACTGTAGAATTATTCAAAAGGCAGTTGATTTTTCAGAAGAGGGATTTAAAACGTGGTAATTCAGGAAGAGACCTGGAGGGTAGCAGTGGCTGGGATTTTGACAGGTGGGGAGCTGGGAAGAAATCACCACTGCAGGCTTCAGCTACGTGCTCAGAAGCACAATGTGTGGTCTAGTGTGGCCACAAATGAGGTAGGGTATTCGTTACTGGCAATACAGACAGAAATGGAAGTAGGAAGTGAAGTGACAAAGCCCTTTGAGGTAGTGTGTCAGTGTGAGGAGTTGTGAAGCACCCTGGTACAACTCTGGAAATGGGGCTGAGATCAGCAAGAGGTGACAACAGGAAAACGTATCAACGAGGATTAAGTTACTATGCGATTCAAAGAAAAGAAATGAGTTATGATCCTTTTGAGCTCCTTTAAAGATGGATTGGAAAGAGTGCCTCGTTGTAAACCAGAAAGTTATCACGTTACCAGGTGATGCCCTGCCTGACCTCAAAAACCCTTTCTTCCCATCCTTTACTCACCTTCAGGAAACCCAAGTTGAAATGTGGTATGCTTCAACCAGCCTCAGTTGTAGTAATGAGCGATAAATCACAATAGGTCATATGTAAAAACTTGAGGGCTCCTGAGGGATCAAGCTTATGCAATCTTGAAGCTGCAGCTTGGCACATCTTCGCCATTACCTGTAGCTATCTTCAAATCTCCTTTCTCTTCCAGCAGCTTTTAACTCTGGGACTCTTGGGTAAGTTACGCTGCATGTGGATAACCAAGCACCGGTCATCAGCTGCGCAGGGGACTTTGCTGTGGGTTGACAGCACGTCAGTGATGGTTTACTCGTGAAGGAACCTTCCATGGAACACTTCTAGAAACTTCTTAAGAGATGAGAAATATTCATCCATGCCTCATTGATTTCTCTCAAATTGAGATCACCTTCTGGCAAAAAATATTTAGGAGAAGTGGTTTAGAGAGTAGCAATTAAGATGCTTTTACAGTTCTTCATCAGGGACAAGTTTAGAGGGGTACTGTAAATTCAGACAGCTTGCTGCTGGTGCAAACTGTGGGTGAGTTACTGAACTGTTGCTATATAAAAAAGGATGCTGCTAATGCCTTGATAAGGTTGGTTTTGCCATGCTGTATTAAAAAAAAAACCAGCCTGGGCAAGCACTGGAAGAGTGAATTTTCTTACATGACTTGACCTGCTCTCTAAGCTCTTCTCTGCAGGGGGCATCTTAAACTCTTTCAAAATGCAATGCTTCTTTTCAGTAAAGTTTTGTGCTGAGTAGCTCTGTCTGGTAAAGAGCTAAGATCTGTCACCTAGGAGCCTCTCTCGAGACGATTTTGTGTACGGCAGAGTCAAGCCAATTGAATTACAGCCTGATAATTATGCAGAAATCACTCCTCATCAAGAAGCAAATTTTAAATTCTTTTCCTCTTACCAGTGAGGTTTTTTACGTGAACGGGCCCACTGGTAGGACTGTGTACATCTTAAGAAATCTCGTACAAACCTGGAGGTTGAGAACTACAGTTGAGCCTTAACTAGTCATGGGTGTAATTCAGGTGAAAATTAAATTCATACCTGTGAAATATGTTCATCTGATTCGTGTGATGAGATGTGACCTTTCATCATACATATCCTTGTATAACCGAGGGCCTAAAGCCTAGCAGAGTGGTTAATGTATATAGTTCATGTTTCTGACAAAAGCCACCTATTGCAGTTTTAGTCTGTTAGTGGTGTAGCAAAGACACGCCTATCTGTCTGTTGGTGATGTAACACAGGCTGGCAGTTCCTAAGTGCCCCTAGTTGAGGAAGATTCGAGGGGAGCCTCAAAACCAGCTAAGGAAGATGCTAGAAGACCCTAGAAGGAGAAGAGAACATGTGCTGAAGAAGACACGCCTAAGCCATGAATATGTATTAGTATGGGGGAATATAAACCGAAGGGTGGGAGCCGTGAGGTGTGCGTCTTGGTAGAGCAGAGACTCCCGGCACACCCAGCGCTGTTTGCTTGTCTCTGTTCGCTTAGTAAATTGTAAGTTTTAATTGGAATCCTGTTTTGGGACTAAATCATTTATCACAATACCTTAATGCTTTGCCAGAATCAAGGCATGTTCTGTCTTAGGAGAAAATCCAAAGCAGGGAAAATGTGAGGAAATACATTAACAATTAAATGCAGTATTACTTTCAAAGGCGCAGTAATACTTTGGGGTTAGCTGTCCCTGAGCCATGGGGAGCACCCGACCAAACACTGCACCAGGGCAGTTCCCTGACAGCCATGCTGCCACTACCTCACTTCCCATTGGTCTTGAGCTAGGCGGGCTGAGCCATTGTTTTGGCTACTGCATACACTGTCCTTACTGCTCTGCCAGCACTTCAGCCTTAACCACATGGAAACACCTCTGCAATATCCAGGCGGAGAGGAAATTTGGCCCCTCCATGTGTGGTTCTGGGGTGCTAGTCGCATCCTGTGTTGCAGAAATACTTCTATAAGACGAATGCAAACCAGAGGTTTGGTGATGTGGAAAAAATGACTAGTGTCTCCCTTTCTGAAGCTTATCTTGTAAAAATAATTCCTGTTAATTTACACAATAGCTGAATGTGTGTGTTAAAATGCTATGATGCCTCGCAGGGAGCCCACATGATATCAAATTACCCTCTTCTTCTTTAGAGAGTGATGCTAATTTTCTAAGCTGTTCCTGAATCTGCAAAGGAAAGCCAAACCCTACACAATTACCACAGTATTTGTTACTCTGTTCATACTACCTGAACAGCCCTTCCATCCCTAATACAGTCCTCTTTTTACCCTCGTAAAGACATTACACCTTTCAAAAACTATTTGAAGTTCAGGTATGTGGCAGTGTGATTCTGTATAAAAGAGCATGTTTCTGACTGTGCTGTGCTCCATAATCACAGTTCTCTCGTTGCCTAAGAAGAAGGTATTGCTGTGTAATATGTTGGAGTAGGATTTCAAAGCTTCAAGAAGAGCAAATGGTGAGGAGTCACTTACCCCAGCCAAAGGCAGGAGGGGGAAGCTGGCGATACCAGGAGGAGAGGCTGAAATCTTTGCTGCTCCTGTGCATTTCAGTCTCAGTATCTTTGGAGGTTGAAGATGATGTCCTGTAAACCATTCCATGAGCTGCCCTTCTAAAGCTTTTAATGACACATTTTATTCTGACACTAGAAATCATGAAATCCTGAGGAGACCATTTGCTACATCAAGACTATCAAGAAGGCTGGTGTTAGAGACCCTGTGAGATTCATATTTTTGATCAAACTGTCTCTTCCTACTGAGTATGAAAATGTTTCTGAGTCTGATTAAAGAATATGAGCAATGTTTTTTCAGGATTGCTCTCCAGTAGGAACATAACTATCACAGCATGCTCTGGGGGTAGTGAAGAAGTGAAATATAAATGTCATTTTTCATATATATTCATCTTGGAATGAAACTGCGTTTTTACCAATGAGACTGCTAGCACAACTGATAGGCTGAGAAGTGAAATCTGTTAAAGTGAGATTAGAGTTCTTTCCAGAGAAAACACTCCATCTTGTCATGAGGTTTCGGGGTTGCTGTAGAGTCTATTGAATGGAATTATTCTGTGGCTTGAACAAATTTCTTCTTCTGTGCTATGCAACAGTCCAGTGTAAATAACCATTACCTATTGTGGCCTTAGAGGTCTGTAAAAAGACCCTGATCTGAAAAGCCCTAAGACTACTGTCTATTTTCCAGTAAATCCCATATTATCAGGAAAAGAACTTGGAAAGTAACAGATGCTTTTTTTTTTCATTAGCTGTTGACAAAAGCCAACAAAAAAGGAATACTTTATTTGGGGTGGAAAATAGGCTTTTTTTCATTAAAAAAAAAATTACTTCAGTCATGAGCCAATTTCAATGTATTAATTCAGCAATGGCAAGGTATATCAAACCCAAAGGATTTATTTCAAACCAAGATGTGCTGTTTAAAGTGCCATATAAATATCTGTACTGCCATCTCCCCCTTGTCCTGCTCTCCAGCAGTGACCATATGCAGAGTCGTAGGTAAGAGCAAGAACAGGGCAAGCAAATCTGCTACTTCCCTTGTACATTCTTGTAGTTTCCAGCTACTAAAAATGGCATAAGCTTTGCTTTTGTTTCACTGAAATACTTGTGCATCTTCTAAATCTTTTGGTGATGCTGGATGGAGAGATGCCTGGTTTTTCAAGACTGAAAAATGTTCAGATAGTTCTGTTCAGAAAGCTGAGGTTTAAGTAGCTTTTTATTCTGTGACTTTTTCCAGATCTTGAGGGTTTTCTAACTTCTGTCTGGGTCATTTTGCAAATAGGACATTTTTTGTAAAGGATTAATTTGCAGGGAGCTGAACGCTGCTGTACAGAAGGCTGTACTCCACTGAAACTCCCCATATTAAGCTCCTATTTTAAAGCTGTTTCAAAAATGAACAGATTTCTAGTTGAAAGCTTCTCTTTCTGTGACATCTGTAATATAGATTTTTTTTTTTTTTTTTTTAAAAAAACCACTTATGTTATATTTCAGTTTTGGGGGATTATGGACTTAGATCAGAAGTAGGACTTGTAGGATGGAAACTCTTGACAAAGAGCCAAGATGAGCTGGAAATACTCGAGAACTAAGTACGTTTCTGCCTCCAGTATTTTCAGTCCACTTCTCTTGGGGAGCTGGCTGTTTAGGCTGTTTTTGTTGAACAGCCTATATTGAGTTCTAATATGATTTTGGTGTGAATCTGTAGATACTGTCTGTTAATTCCCTTGGGTGTTTCTGTTCTATAAACCAAACATGTAAGATTACTTTCCTCTAAAATAATACCTTGCAGGCATTCTTGAACAATAAAATGTGTAAGGTTGGATTGGTAGGTGATCACATGTAAAAAATTAATGTTATCTCTTACTGATTTAAGTAATAGAAAATATTTTATGAAATGGACAACATGTCTTGTTAGTTTAGGATCAGTGGTCTAACAAAAATAATCCTTTTTCTATTACCTGCAAGACCTGGAAAGTGTGGTAGTATTACTACTTTGCAGAGGCTTCTGAAATCTCTCAGAAACCAAACCATTATCACTTCTTTTTATTTAAGAAGAAAAAAAAAAAGCCTGCAAGAGGCAGCGACTACTCCTGACAAGATTATCAAAGAGTATTTCACTGCAATGCCAGTTTTGCTGTCTGCTTCAGGAGGAATTTTTCCTGGGTGGCTAAATGACTGGTTTAGTTGTATATGCTCTGAAGCAGTGAGCCTTTTCTAGTCTTCTAGGAACAAGAGTTTGGTTTTTAGGAGCCAGAAACAGGCAGTGATATCTGAAAATACTCACTTAAACAATATGCAGAGAATATGTGGACTGACACAGTATTGCTCTCCAGATTGAACAAGGAGTGATAATTGTGGCACAGTTAATTAAGGGTGTTTAATCATGGCTACAACAATTTCTTCTAACTAGATTTTTTTCTCACTTTATTTCTTCCTTCATAGTCATTAGGCTTACTTAATTGACTTGTATAACAGATAGTGGAATCCTGTTGACTTTAGAATTTTTGCTTTCCTTACTCTTACTATCTTTTGACACTATTTATGAAATTTTTCATCTTCAATCTTTTAAAAATCAAACCATTATTTTGTAGTATTGGAATTAGGTAGTTTATTTTGTCTTTTCATCCTTTTTTGGCAGAAAAAATAATGTTTGATATGGGTTTTTCTTGGAATGTTTATTTTCCCTTCAGCAGACTAAGATCTCAAATTTGGAAAGTATAGAATGAATTTGTAAACATAGACTGTTGAGGGGCTGATTGGGGTAGATAGAGCAGAGTGTAGCATGAAAAACATGTTATCAGCTATAACTTGTATTAAGTTTTTCTGGCTAAAGTGATTCTGATTCCTTCCAGTATCAGAATTGTTTAGGTAGAGCGTTGTTCTGAGGATGTTTTATAAAAGCTCAAATTGTAAAAACTTACTCATATCCTCAAAACAGAAAAAGTCAGAATGTGAATAGGGTACAGTGTGGCTGTGATCCTGGTTCTGTAGGTTAAAAACATTTGTGATATAGTAAATTAAAAGTATTGGAAGGTAATTCACGAATGCAGTGACCCAGTGAACTTTCCTGAACACTCACATAACCTTTCTTATGAGAAGCAATTATGTGCGTGAAATGAATCTGAGGGAGTTTACTCACCACTACTCATAGGAGAATTGATGAATCTGACTGATAAATAGGCTGCAAAATGCAGACAGTATTATTAGTCCTAACCAAATTCACTGTTTCAAAGCAAACTGTGAACTAAGCTACATAATATGAAGAGTGAATCTATGTGCTTGGAATACGTGTAAGAACTGGAAGCATGAAGAGCTGAGCTACAAGATAATGAAAAAAAACCTATAAGCCATATAAAGACAGTGAATCTTTTCAATAGGTGGTCAGCAAAAGGTAAAAGTAATGTGCATGAAAACATTTTTTAATTCCTTGTTTATGACAAAAGCACTGGGCTCCCAAGAAGCAAATTATACCTGTATATATTTTTCAGGCTTCCAGGTGCTTAGTGTCAGGTGGTGATTTACAAAATGCAAATATTTTTCTGTAGTATTTAACATATTTAACAAGTGCATACCTGCCAGTTTGGGATTTTTGCTGGCAGTTGCTCGGGTAACATGCATATATGAGTTTACTTTCATGGGAACTGGTAAAAGTTTAAATGTGGATTTTCAAATGCACCTGGAATTCATGAAACCACACTCTGGAGAAGTCAGAATTAGGTCAGTGCTGAGGTCTATGTATGTGTTGCCCTAAGCTGGCCCATTTGAATCTTAAGTAAATGCATGTGGGCTCCCCTGAGGACAGCAAGCTTTTTATATTTTCAAGACATTTTGAAAGTGGCCCCATTATGTGACCATGTGTGTGATGTTTGTCCCTTCCCTAACACAGGGTGGAGTGCTGTCCGTCTCTCTCTGGGTGTCCTGATCTCACCACATGTTCTTGAATTCCTGGAGAGGGCAGTGAGTAGGATTAGGATGTAACAATAGATTGTAAGGATCCATCACAGCCTGTGATGTAAAAGGTGGCCGTACATGTTGCTAGTTAACTCTTTAGGCTCCCGTTCAAAGGAGTCCTGCACACTTTTTCATTCATATATATGTATAAATGAAAAATATAGATTTTTTTTTTGTGTGTGTATATATATTATTAATCCATTCATGGTTTTTTCCAACGGTTGAGCTAGGCTTTCACCTATAGTGATCTTATTTAATTATCCTCTGTGTACAGGTCTTCAGGGTGAAGAGTTAAAAACACAGTATGACTTTTCTGCCCAAAGTTCATCACTGCTTAATTGGTACGTCGGAGCTGGCAGTATTCAGTGTCCTTAGCTCTGTGTTGGACACCAGCTGTGCCGCTGATTTGAGAGGTGATTATTAAAAGTACCTAAAAGACTTAACTTTTCATCATCAAATGTTGTAACCAGCTGAACACAGGGCTTTGCAGCTGACTTACCTCCTCAAGGCTGAGTGAAAGTAGTAGTATCACTCATATCTGGGCTGGAAGACTACTCGCTCACCTTTCCTGCAGAGAGATGCTTTAGTGACTGAGGTTTCTGTCTTAAATTCTGTAAGTTAGCTCTTTGAAACACACTCTTAAAAATGGACTCTCAGGGGCAGCTTGGTCCAACCTGTCCCTCTCCCTGCTGTGCATACTCAAAGGGCCTGAAGATTTAAAGAGCCTGGGCTTGCTCTGCGTTGTACGTGGGCACAGTACATGCTGAAAAGAGTAGTTAGTTATTTTATATCTTGTTAAATTTGTACAGTTACATAGAATCATAGAATCACAGAATAGTTTGGGTTGGAAGGGACCTTTAAAGGTGATTTACTCCAACGCCCCCTGCAACGAGCAGGGACATCTTCATGATCAAACACTTGCTGCAGACCAGCACGATGTTTCTTTGGTGAGTCAGCTCCTCGTTAGACCAACCATCCAGGTAGGAGAGCCGAGGGTGTCCCTGGCAGTAGCTGTGTTACTCTTCTTGCGCTGGGAACAGGTATGCAAACTTGACATAAACATGAACAGGGATTTGAGAAATGAATTTTCTCTCCATTCGTGGCTGCGACCAGTAATGTTATGCAGATTGGTCTTTTTTTCCCTTTGCACTCTTTTGTCTGCCCATCTGTCCCTGTTCTAGATTTATGATGTCCAGGGCAGAAGCTGCCCATGGCTTAGCGTGCTTAAGTTCTACACAGGAGTAATTTTGGTAAAATCCTAAATTCTTTTAGAAAAACAAAAAACCAAACCCCAAACCAAAAAAAAACAGGGTAAAAGACCACACTTGGTGTTGCACTGGCTGCTGGGCTTTTTTGATGAGTGAGAGTAGAGGTCTCAAGAACTGAAAAACTATCCTGGGCCAAATCCTGATTGTTTGGAAGTCCGCCTTTTTGAAGACAAGGCAAAACTTTTCCTCCTAAGGAGAGCAGATTACCCTTTCAAAGGGTAAAGAGCTGCATTTCATGTGATGCTAAAGTAATCACTTGGTTACTGGATATAATAATTTGGACATGCATTAATCATTGCACTGACTCCAGTACATATGTGTGTGTGTTTGTGTATGTGTACATACATTTTTCTGTGTTTGTTCATTCAGGTGACAACTCCCTGTTGAAAGTTCCTAGGGGATGAAATTAGAATTTATTTTGCAAGGTGCACAAAGTATATGGGACAAATAGAGTGATAAATGAACAAACTAGAAAAGGAAAACTTTCTTATGTCTTTGTAGGAAGCCCTCAAAAGCTGGACAATCCTTTTTCAGAGTGAACATTGCCACCATCTCCAATTCTCTGTGCCTCTGTTCTCCGTGTGTGTGGCACTGTTGGAACACATGAGCACCCTACACTGGGTGGTGCAGAAGCAGTTGAGCAGCAATACCTGTCTTGCTCTGACAAAAACACGCATGGGAACTCTCAGAGAACATAAATAAGTTGTGTCTGCTCAGGTACTTTACAATAGTGATTGCCGTCCTGTTTGACGAAGAAGAAGAGTGTATGTGTCAAAGCAGATTATTTTTATTTACGAGATAGTTCAAGGTTCAATTACCAGATCCGTGCACAGACACTCTATTGTAGTGTCTGGACATCTCCCAGGTTTTTAAAAGATAAATGACAATTATTTCATTTCTCTCTCTTTTTTTTTTTTTTTTCCCCCCCAACACCTGTACGTGATCTATTTGATTTGGCTGGAGAAAGCTGCTGGGGGGAAGCAAACTTCAAGAAGTGGGGATTGTGTTCTCATGCAGGATGGCTTTAATTCCCCAGCTCCCCTGTGTGTGAGAGCTGTATCCCACCTTCCCGCTGCAGGTTGCTACCAGGCACTTACAGCAGCCCCATGCTTTGATCTTGCATGTTTGTAAGATTACACTTAAGCTCAGCAACCCTGTTTTGGGGACACATTCCCTGCAAATAACTTGGTGTTGATACTTCCTCTTAGGTTATGAAACTGTGGGATTTAGGGCCCCTGGTCAAGTGCAGTCTCTCTGCCTCAAAGCTGCCGTAGTAGCTAAAGCATGCCTTTGGCAAAGCTCTGTCTGTGTGTGGAGAGCAGAGTAGTGTGGGCTCCGTCAGGACTCTGACCATTAACATCAACTTCACACAGAAGCTTCCCTGGAACACACGTATTTTACCTGTAGGCTAAAGCATGGGTCATCTCAAGCAAAATAACAAATGCAGAACCTCCTCTACATTTCCTTGGCTCTGCTAAAAATCTCCTGCACTATAGGCAAGGTTTTTATGACTCTGTTTCTATTTCTGTCCCCTTGCACAGCCTATTCTTTTGTTCTTATTTGGTCTCTTCTGCTATAGATGATCTGCTTTATTGCATTGTCTCTTCCTGTCTTTTCTTTGAGGTTTTTCCATTTTCCATTTATGAGTTATAATTTTCAGTATCTTCTCTCTCTGCCCACGTCCCCCCCGGCTGCTGAATATTTGTGTTTGGTGCAGTGGTTAGGAACCATTAGCAAGACAGTCATCTTTGGCCAGGACTCATCATTGCTAAGGATCAGTAATTACTTTCTCTGGACAGACACAGAGATATTTCGACTCCCTTCTTGAGAAAAGAGGCATGGAGTAAAAGTTAAAAAGCAATTCAGAGAGCTGCCACAGTCAGATTGGAATTTGTAAGATGATGCGGTCAGATTACCCACACTGACGTGGTGCCACAATTTGTTTCCAGTTCTAGTGTTCTGGTGGGTTTGAAGGGCTTCAGAAATGGTCATGGTTATGGAGAGAGCAGTCACCTCTCAGGGACGATATCATGAAGAACATGTGCCAGGTCAGAAGTCTGCAAAGGATATATGGACCACCTTTTCAAGCTGAAATGGATGCTATCTCTGTAACTGTACATACCATCAGTTGGACCGAAGGAGGTGTCTTACCTGATTTCACGGTGATGCTGCTTTTGAAGTGAAAGTTTTACATCTGTAGACCAAAGAAAATGGACACAGGAATCTTATTTGCTAGGATTCATTAGAGATAAGAAAATTTTTCAAAGTGTGAAATACAGATGTAGAATTAAAATTTTGGCAGTGAAATGGGCACTGGCTTTGGAGGCTTTACACAAATTCCGTGTCCTTTTACTTTCTTCAGTTAAATGCTGGTCATCTGCCCCAGCTTTGCTGTGATTGTTCTGTAGGATGCTGCTGGATGCGTGCTAAGGACGTTCTCTACTGAATGGAACCTAATAGGGCTTTGAAATATTGATGAATAAAAGGTTAATTTTTAATTCCCTATCAGTCTGAACTAATTGGAATTCAGTGTGCTTTTGTCCAAGAGACTTTCTGACACTATATGATTTAATGTGTCTGCACATTTAAACAAGCATGGAACTACAGGATTTTATTTTCCTGGAGGCCAAGGTGTTAGGTTGAATAGAAGAAAATGGTTTTGTATACTTCTATTTATAGTATGCCAATGGCCCAAATTCTGCTCTTACATATTCTTTCACTGTTGTCACATAATGCTGCTTCCGTTGAGCTAATCGAGCCATAAGGTCTTCAAGGGCTCATGCCACGGATCATATATAAATAAATTAATATTGAGCCCATCTGAACAATTATATCCTGTAAGCACAGATATGAAACTTGTCAGTGTGTATTTATGCGTTCCTTCCTCGTGCTGGATCACTGACCTGCTATGGCTTCAGTCTTGAATGCCTGCATTTGTGCTTGTGCCTTGGAAGGCCTGAGCCAGCTAGAATGATGGTCATCTCACTTCTGTCCTTATTCGTGTTTTGCTTGTCTGATGGTTTGGCCTAATTAAAATTAATGAATTTCTATTATGTCTGTATTTGGAAATGTAGAATGATGGTCAGAAATCCTGCTTTTCATTAGTGGGATAGAACTTACTAAAGTACAGTGGAAAAGAGATGTTAATCCCTGTTTCTCGTAGTCAAATATTATTTCATTTGAAGTGGATGGAATACAGCTAGCGTGTTACAGCCTTTTTATGCTGCCGGTATAAAGGATCTTAATAACACTACAAGAAAGAGTGGCAAAGAACTGAAGAAGATGGGGAAATGTTTCCTTCTGCCCCAGGAAAATACGTTATTTAGTGACTGCCACTGTGCTCTGTGCCTGACTGAGCCAAAAATGAACATAGCTGGTGCTCAGGTTGCATTTCTGTTTGATTGAGCATGGACTATGTTTGCATAAGCAACAGCCACTCAGTAGGTATGGCCACAAGGAAAAGCTGTTAATGGTAGGTCACAAAAATTTCTGCTTCAATGGTGGTTGTCCAAAAGATCGGTTCCATTTGTGTATTAGCCATCGAACCATTTATGTGAGGCCATCCCTGGCATTATGAGTTTAGCCACTCCACTGCCAGAGAAGATAAACTTGGACTCTTTTGCTCTTGCCTCCTTAATGTTTTTTTCCTGCAAAACTGGGGAGATGATTGCTGGTATATTCTTGGTAATAAAGCTTGTCAGACACAGCCAGCCAGAATTCTTCTGAATTCACATTTAATTTATTCACAGCACAGCATGCAGCAGAGCTGATGGCTGCAAGTTAATGTGCTGCACTGTAATGAGATAACTGTTTGCCTCCCAGGTTTTGAGGTTTATGCTAGTTTTATTTGTCAACATCGCCAAAGCCAGAGCCATAAGAAATCACACCTCTACACTGAAATATTTTATTTACTTAGCTGATGCTTTTGCCAGAAGAGAAATCGGTGAAGTAATTAAATAGTGCTGCTTCTATTTTAGAACAGGAATTTTTTTTTTTTTTGAGCCTGCAGTTTACAGTATGTCCTTGTCACAGTGTTCTGGCTCACAAGTATTACCCAGATAAAAATATTCTATTCACCATTTCTCTGTACTTGTGGAATTAAATTTCCACCTGACTTTGAAAATTGATCCCTTCTTCTTGTTTCCTTTAGAGGTGTGTATTCCTGGGGAGGAGGGGCAGGGGGAGAAATGTAGGAACTCTGTAATACCAAATGCAAATGCAGAAATGTCACTGTGACAGAGAGAGTTGCAAAGACTCCTGTTAAACAACAGATTATATGGCTCCACTTAGGTTTTGAAATCCAGTTCATGCCAATTGAGTTCTTGTGTTACCACTCAGTCTTTTAACAGTGGCAGTTTCTTCTCATTAACTAGTTACTGCATCCACAATGAAAAGAAGATGAGCCCGTCAAGAAAAATGAGGTTGTGATGCATCACTAATGAGACCATTTCTGTTGTGCAGTGGGAACACGCAGGGGTCGGGAGGCACCTGGGAGCATCACCCCTGCAGAAGGCTGTTGAGTGCCAGCCCCCATAGGTTTGCAGTCCGAACTAGACCCCCTGCCCCGGGGTGGGTGGAGAGGAGCACAGCGTGTGGACACGGTGTCTCTTACAGCAATCTGGCAGTCTGAACTGCTTCAATCACTGTAAGTGTCCTCTTAGAGGCTTGCATTGATTTATCTAAAACCAGTTAAAATATAATTTTAAGTCTCACTTGTACTTATACCACTCTTTGGTGGACTTCGCAGTGTTAGGTTAATGGTTGGACTTGATGATCTTAAAGGTCTTTTCCAACCTAAATGATTCTATGCTTCTATGCAGAAACATTCTTTCTGTACACAAGAGTGCTTGGAAAGGAGTCTTCAGGGCGGAGTTAACATCTTTTGTGTGTGTTAACCTTTAATGTCTAAAACTTGTCAAAGTGAAGGTCAGATTGACCTTTCACTTCACCATTGTACCTTTGCATTATGTTTTCTGCAAAACCGAAGCCTGTTACACTTCCCACCTTTTGCAGCAGGAAGACAGCCATGTTAAGAAACCGTGTAGTTCTCTGTCAGTTTTGTGCATCATTTGTGACACAAGCTATTGTCTGTTTGGATACAAATGTGCGAATAAATAATTATTAGGAAATAACTGATAGATTTATGGGAAAATGCTATGCTATAACAGGCTTCTGTTGAAAAGTGCCTGATGTTAGTTATAATCTCCTCTTCTCTTGTTTCTTTGCTACTAACAGAAGGTTGGAGGGAGTGTAGAGGGACAAGGGAGGGAGTGTATTGGAGGGGATTTGCCACTAAACATAGTTGGTTTTGGGAACAGGGATAACCAAATTTGTGTCCAGCCCTTTGCTGAGAAACTTCAGAAAAAGACATATGGGGGCTGTATTTGGAAATATTAAACGGTGTGTGGCAATCGAGTCAGGTGATGTAACCCATAGAAAGCACAAGATTGAGCATTTCTTCAACCAAATTAAAAAAATGTTGATTTCCAGTGCCATGCAGGTGGAAAAAAGTACGTACACAAAGTATCAGCACATTTGCCTATCTGTAATGCTTTTTATTTATAGGCATCTTTCCTTTCTCTTGGATGATGAGCTGCCTGTTAACGTGTGTGTCTTCCCCGAATGGCAACAGCATATCAAAAGGAAAAGTCGTGCATGTGTGCAGGGAGGGGTTGTGGAAGTGGCTGGGGGAGAGGGGGCTTTGCCTTTGAGCAAGTGCCATCTCTATAGCAAGGCAGTTCACACAGTTTCTGGGGTTCCTTTCTTACCTTAATGATGGAGCCTTAGATATTAGAGCAGTCTGAGATTAGTAGTTATTTACTTGGCAGAGGAAAAGGTAAATTACTGCCACGGATTGCCAAGTGCTGTTTCCTGTATTGTTAAGAGCTGCCAGCTGAGTTTGTTACCTGTTGATCAGGAGTTAATGGGATTAACTTAATGAAGGAACTTAGGGTTCACAAAATTATTAAAAGTTTAAGAGATTTGGGTTTTTATTAGCCTCCTGCTGTGTAAGAAATAGTTGTTTTAATGACTTCACTCCAAATTTGTGTCCAAGGGTGTCCAATCTGACATTATTGTTATTTTTCTTGATGCTTTCATAGGGTTTCCAGGTCAATTTGTTGCTGGCGGTGGGTGTTTTTATCGTGTTAATGAGATTTCTTTTTTTTTTCTTGTTTTGTCTGTCAAATTATTTTGGCAGCGTTTTAGGGATTGCTGTATATAGTACTTGGTTTTGTTTCAGGAATGTTTTTTTTTTTTAGTGTGTTGGAGCACATTTCTTGTTTCAGTTATTTCCTGTGGAGCTGAGTGGCTGAAAGACATGATTTCTCAGTTTTTGAAATTGTCTACCTAGTTTAACTAATATAGTAGTTAAAAATGAGTAATAGTTAGAGGTTTGGGGGTATAGGTCTTCTGGGTATGGTATGTAAATTTGAGAACGAAATGGTAATGTGGCTTCATTTTTCTTCACTTTGTGCAATCTCCATTCAGACGCTAAATTCAGTATCTTTCCATATTGTGGTAGTTTCCTTACGGCTGTGATGGTCCAAGAATATCAAGAGCCAGGCACGTAGAAACAATAATATCTTTTGAGATCCGGTGGCTATAATTGGAAGAAATTGGATAAACTTTTAGGTATAGAAGTCTTTCTCCAGGCCTGAAATAGAAGCAGCAGACTTCAAGCTAGGTACAAAAATACAGCCTGACACTAATCCAATGCTGGTGCCATCTAAGAATAAAGACAGTTTGAATAGCTCTATCTGTGAACCATGAAAGTGTCACTGTCTGGATATCAAATGGACTCCAGCCTGGGTTGTGCTGAGTGTATCCCAAAAGATACTTTCCCTCAGAGCGCCAAGGATGGGCCATCTGGGCCATCTCCCCATCTGGTCGTGGGGAGAGAAATACCAAGATGGCTTGTGTAATTTTAGTTTGTCCAACACACAGTGTTACGAGGCGATATGTTGTTTCTCCCTGTAGGATGTCTGTCTTGCAGCTTATGGAGAGCAGTCAGGCAGGGTTTGTGGTGGTTCTCTCTGGGCTGTGTGTGGCTACGTACCTTCCTCTCTACACTGCTTGTGTAGAGCAAACGCGCAAAGAGAATGGTGCATTTCCCCATGGGTGTTCCTTCAGGACTCATAACAGCAACTCTGGTCTTGCAGGCTCTCCTTCCTTTTGTCCTTGTCCACACCTCCCTACCCGTCACTGGGCGCTCACCCCTGGTTTCAGAGTGCCAGCTTGCCTCAGCTCAACCGGTGAGTCCTCAGAGCCGTGGAGGGTTGGTTCTACCCTGCATTCCTGAGGAGAGAGAGATTGTCCCCTTCTCTTGAACTTGAGTCATTATTTCCCACAAGCACCATCACCTTTTCTCTTACGCTTTTTTCTGTATTTCTGTGGGGGAGAAACACTGTTTCAGAATGGGAGTCTTATTCTAGTCTTTCCCTAAAATTGAGCTCTACTGTGATGTAAAAGCATGAAGCACTTAGCAAGCAGTTGATGAGCTCTGACCTGTTTTTATGCTATTAGTTATTATCTTAGTGTTTCTTTCAGCTCTCTTCTTTTGATTTTTATTTCTACTTCATGCATTTCTTTTTATCCTTAGATGGTTAGATCCTTGCAGAGATAAAGGTTGTCTGTGATGTCTCTCTGTAGAAGTTTCTCCAACTCCTATCTTGAGCAAGGCAGCAATGCTCCTTGGTGAGCACTTCTTGAAGCTATCCATATACAGATGTCACTGCTATAATTGTACCTCAGTGAGACAGAGAAGAAATGGAGATACCACTGAATATGGGAGAGTACATTTAAAAATTTAAAAAACAAAACAAAACAAACATTTCTGGTGCTCAGTTTGAAATACTGCGGGCCTGGATTTCCAGACTTCTTGCATTCTCAACTGTTTTCACCTCCCTGCAACACACACCCCTTATCCCTTAACCATACTCCTTCCTCTGGACCGTGTGGCCTGATGTCTGGAGTTACTGAGCACCTTCAGGTCTTTCTGATGTTCTCTTGTGTGTGCTCACAGCTTAGTTCCTAAATAGGGATTAGAGCAAGGACACTTTAAGTTTGTGCCTCCAAACAGGGCTTATATGCCGTTTGGGCACTGAGCTGTTCATCCATGAGACTGACTCATTTCTAGGCAACTCTCATTGCTTGGGAAATGCTGTGGTAAGAAGTAAGACTTTCTACTCTTTGCCTGTCTGCCACAGAGGGGTTTTCAGGGTCATAGTTTTAGACTTTAAACTTCTAAATTCCATGTAGATGCACTTTAAATTATTTTAAGGTACAACTTTCAGCCTCTCAAGACCCTAACTTGCCCATTAGTAATACAGGGATAATAATTCCCTCTCCTTAAAGATGCATTCCTTAATAGTGAAGGTATGTATGCTGGGATTCATCTCATCTAATTTAGCTGCCTGAAGTGAACTGTTTGTCTCATTTAAAGAGCAGAGAAAAAGAATCACCTCTACTGGTGAATCATCCTAACTTATATTAGACACCTATATCTGGACAAGGTAAGTACACACCAGAGGTCACTTTCTTTCTCTCATCTCCGCTGGAATTTAGGTGACCAGTACCAGTTGAGATGAGAGGCTTAATTTTCAGCAGCTACAATTGGGTGAGATGGTCAGGGTGATAAACATGGAACAGCTAAATGGATGTTAATCTGGGTGATGAAATTAAATACCCAATGCATTGCTGCTCCTGTGACAGCATGGGCTCAGCTGGGGGTGGTTTTACTGCTAGAATTTTGTAGAGATTTCCCACAATTTTTAATTTGTGATGCTGAGGATTCAAAACCACCCATACTGAGATCCTGGAAATCTTCTCTATGTCCTAAATATCACTGTATAGTTGCAGGAGCAAAATCATAAAAACGTTTCTTTCCTTTGGCTTGGCTTCAAATAGAGTGACATCATTTTTATCAAACTGCCTTTATTAGTGCTTTAATTCAGCAAACAGAGATTGCTAAGTAAGGTTCTTTTTCCAGCCAAAATGTCAATCAGAACTGCATGCTCCACAGAGTACTGTACAAATTAACATTTTAATGTCGCTATTGTAGTAATTATTCTGAGCATCTTTCTTTTATGACACTCAACAAGAAAAGGGATGACTTGTCACTGAGTTTCCAGGCTCTAATTTTCTCCCTATGTAAGTGTGCTCTGCTGACATCTCTTTCCCCTCTGGCTGTGCAGTGTTTCTCTGCTGCTCATACCCAGCTGGGAGCTCCCTGTCTTAGTTACTGAGCTGCCACAATGGAGGGCAGGAAGCATCCAAACAGCCTTTGTGTGTGTTAACAGGTGGTTTGAATGCTCAGAATCTGATGAACAGACAAACATATGATTTGACTGCTAGGGAGATGCTATGATGGCAAACAAAAGGTCACATACCAGCAAAACTGTTGACTGGTGACATGAGGGTGGGGACTGCAGTTCTGCTCACTATTCATTTTCCTCCTACACTGAGGGGCAGATTCTGCCTCCGTTGCAGCTCTTCTTGCTGCACAGGATGAGCAAGCTTTTTGGGTGACGTGCCTGTGTGCAACTGCTAAATAGAGCATGCAGCAGACGGTGATAGATTTCAGCACAGATCGGTTGCCATGTCTCCTGTTCCTCTCCATGGACCGTTTACATGTGGCATCATACACAAACGCGTGCCTGGCACTTGCATTCACACTTCCCTCGTCATCCTTGAATGCTTCATTTACTGTCCAGAGTGCAATGCCCTTGCATGCCTCTTTATTGCAGCTTGACTGGTGAAAATCAATCAGTGCTATGAAATCTGGCTTTCTGTGTGCAAATAATTGAACTGTGTTGGTTTTGGGGCTCTTAAAAGGAGGCTCACTTATGGAAGAAGTAAACAGTGTTTAATGTGAATTTGTACCTCTGCATAGAGAGAGGTATGTTAGAGAAATAAGGCAAAAGGTGGAATATATCTTTTGCTTGGGGATCAGGTGCAATTCTGGCTTTATTTTTTTTTTTCGGACAGCTAAGCACCTGGGGTGAAGTGCACTGCAGCAAATAAAGAAGCCATTGTATTGCCAGTCTCTGCTCAGACAACATAGCTTGCATTGAAAAGCTTTTAATCTCAAGGTTTTGTGCTGATTATTCCTTTGGCTTTCATTCACCTGCACCAGGTTTACTTTTTATTCTTACTACTTAGGGGAAATTACGGTTCACCTGGCAGATCCAGCAAATTCATAAAACTCTGCACTTGATAACTGGGCTGCATTAAACCTGCCTAGAACAGTGCTCTGTTGTAACTGTGGATGTTGAAGAACTGTATAGTAATGAGATCAGAACTTCAGTAACACCAACAGCTACAACACTATTTCAATTTTAAATTCCTGCCTCTTCAATAGCAATGATAATTGCCTGATGTAGTTAAGCACCGCCAGGCTTAAAACTGTCTCACTTGGAAGAGCCTAGATGTCACTGACTCCCATCAATAGACAGACTCATGCGAGTCAGAGTTCCAAAGGTCTTTGGGAACAGAAAGAGAGAAGTATATGCTCAGAGAGTTTTTCAAAAGAACTGAAGAAGATTAGTTTCTGTGTCCCGTTGAAATGTATTTAAAAAAAATACTAGTCACTATAGCAAAGGAATAATTTCTTCCTTTTTTCTTTATTGTGTTCAATGAAGAGAGATTTTATACTTTCAGCTATTAGTTTGCAAGTGGCTTTCAAAAAAGCAGAGTACTTAATTGGAAGACAGGTATGCCACGATTCATGATGTGAGAAGAGATCTTTTTTGTTGCATTAGTGACTTCTGTAACATTAAAGCAACTGCGTGTTGATAAAGATGCAAAAATGCTTCATAACAAGTGCACTGCAAATTTTTTAGTCAGTGATTATAATGTGTGAATTAGAGCTAATTAAAGTATGTCAGTAACATAATGCACAAAGTGGCTGAATGCCAGTTGTGGGAACAGGTTTAGGAGCTTCCTGCGAATTTTAATTTTTGATGAATATGTTTAGATTTCAAAACATGCCCTATGATAAGAGGTATTTATTCTTTGTTTATATGTCAGTGCTGTTGCTAGTAACAGCAGATTACGGACTAGGTGTTCGTCATAGGTGAGAAATAATTTGCCATGCAATTATTTTGATACTTTCTTCTTAAAATATAGGACGTTTTCACCGTATGCAAGGGTGACTGTTTTACCGTCGTGAGCACAGCACACAACTGAACTTCTGCAAAAAGGCCTCGTGTTGCACGTAGGATCTGTTTCATCAGTGACAATGCTACCGGGGCGGGAGGGAAGGATGGGGTCCTCCTCGCGGCACCGTCTGGAGCACCGTTGCCCTCGAGGATCTCTGCAGCTGCCGTCGTGGCTGTGCTCGGCTCGCTGAGCTGGCAGCGGTGCCGAGGGGCTGCCTGGCTGCCTGAGGTCCGTGGGTTTGCGGGGTGGAGGGGACAGTGCAGCAAGGTGGCTCTGGTGGGCCAGAGGGATATCCTTCTGGTCCGTGACAGGCGTTAACAAGAATATTGTTAAGCCGCTGTCTACTTGCACCAGGTACTGCCTCAATTAAAAATTCAGCAATGCCTAGTTCCTACACAGCACGTTTTACTAGGAGACTTTTAGTGGAGAAAGTGTACTAATATCCTCCATTTTACAGAAATTACAATTGAACGATGAAGAGATTTCCACCAAAGCTAAGCACTGAATTTTTCTTCCACACCGCTCTCTGGGTCACAACTGTGTGTCGGAGGGATGGGGGTCCTGGGAACTCTGGCTCCACGTGTTCCATAGCTTCAGTGATGTCCCGGCAGGAGGGCAGTTCTGCATCCAACAGAGCGGTTAATGTGAAGAAGCTTCTTAAACAAAGTTAAATGTGAAGATCTAGGTCTCTATCCAACTGGATCCTCTTTTAGATAATTGCAAGTGTCTTGCTGGTTTGTTTTTTTTGCAGTACAGGTGCTCCTAAAGGAAGTAACAAGGATTTTATTTTTTGAAAGATCTGAGTTACTCAAAATTTGTCAAATTCCTGAATTAATATATATGTCTATAACTGGAAGAAAGGCAGAGAAAAAAAAGGACACTGTCTGATAAAGACTTGGCTTTGACGGTCTCCTTGAAAAATGGCAATAATAGCTGTGTGGAACATCTGCTATTCTGTTTGGCTGTGTAATGGGACTGTCAAACCAAGACACTGCCAGCCAATGCCATTTATTAAAGAATTACGTAATGGTTTAAAGCAAAGGGTCTCCTTTCACACAAGCCACTCACATCCTCTCACAACTGGATCAGAAATGGGCCGTCTTGAGCAAGTCTTTGCAAATGTCTTGTAATAATAAATATTCAGGATGGCATAGAGCTAGAGAGTGGAGGGGAGGGGATGTTAAGGCAGTTTGGTCTGTGATATTCCTGCCTGAGTAATAAGGGCAATCTCTAGCCGGAAGAAAAGGGCGACACAGAAGTTATTAGGGAATTCAAAGGAAGCATGAAAGAATTTGTGCTGGCATCATCACTGCACTGTAAGTGTCAGCTTTATGGGCATCGTCAGCTTTACCAGTATCACCAGCTGTGGGATTATTGTAGATAACAGTATTTTGACTTCCAAGCTGAGGAAGTCTTCCAAGCTGAAGCCAAAACACAGTCAGTCTAGGTGGACTGCAGTCATTGCCATGATGCTCAGAGAAAACATGGCTTTTTTGGGCACATTAAGACTGAAAACATTCCATGTTCAGATGCTTTGACAGGTCCTTAAAATACATTCACTAATTTGTAAGTTTTACTGTATCAAAGTTAACTTTTAAACCAGGGGGATCAGAACAGCTGAAGTGAGTTAGAGGGAAGATGAGGATAGTATCCAATTACATGTTAGGAAATTACTATGACGTGTTGTATTTATGTAGTGTTAGTATGAAACAGCTAAACTAATTATTGTTTTTAAAGACATGAGCATATCAGTGTAAATTAGATGTATCCTGAGCCTGGACAAAGTGCAGATTAGCTGACTGTTCATTCAGTTAATCAGTAGTACTGCCTGTGCTTTTTCATTGACTTCTTAATGCTAAATGGTACACACTAACAGCCAGATCTGCAGCAGTCTAAATTGGCCTAATGGGTCATTAGAGCTATACTGATAAATACCAACTGGGAATCTGGTGTGGACTGTAGACTGGAAATTTAGGAAATGGAATACTGCTATTTTATAACTCGTTTCATTCATTTCTTACAGTCCTCTGTGTTGTATAGTGACTTATTTGATTGCTGTATTGAGTCAAGCAGGGATACTGTTAGCAGCAAATACTGCAAGAGGAACTGGATTGAAATTGGATTGCTAGGCACAGTGCGTTTGACGGGAGTCGAGGTAGATTGATCATGCGGGGCTTTAAATTGGCTGTTCAGTGATGGTAGAAGAGATGACTAAAAGGCAGGCATTGACAGTTTGAATCCTTTCTATTCTGTGTGTTGTTACTTGTTGCCATTCTGTTTGCAAAATGAAATTATTAGTCTCTTCATGTTCCTGAACCAGGGAGAATGTGCACCAGCTGAGGTAGCTGATAGACCCATTTTATAATCCGACACTTTTCCAGCAGTGGCTTTTGTAACTCTTACCTGTATTACAGTGTGGGGGTTTTTTTTTTTATCTATTAGCTAGAATAGCATCCAAGTGAGTCCCGTTTCCTGCCTATTGGTTGAGATTGAGACCTGTCTTTAGGCCTCTGGTATTTTGCTGTGTTTTCTTTCCTGTTTTTTTGTGATATCACTTGGTCAAAAATGAAACGAGTCATTTGTGTGGGGAGGAAGATTATTCAGAGTTATAATTAAAAGCATAAAAACTTTGGAAGGGGTATTATTAAACCTCATATTTTAGGGTTTAATCTTACTCAGAAGTCACGTTGTGAACCTGTGGGGAAAAAGGGGTGGCAGATTATCCCATACCTCTGTCTATCATCATGGACCATCAGACGACAACTTGCTAGCACCCAGAGATGGTTCATTATGCCTTGCAGCCAACGTCGTACAAAAGCCACAACATCTTGAACTGTCACATGCAAAGTCTTTGAAGGAGATTATTTTCCTTGTTCTGCAGTCGTACATAAAAGACAAATACTGATTCTGAGGAGGAGACAGTGAGGCCTCCTGGAAAGGTTTTTTCCTCTGTAGTGCTTTCCCAAGTTGTAAAACAGTGGTTGTACGTGGTAAAGCAGAGCTGTGCTGTATTTGCAGACCTCTGGGCTTGAAAAGGATGATGACGCCTTGGTGTGGTGATGTGGTGGAGGGGTTCCATTTACGGCCAGCTGAAGGAGCCCATGTGCTTCCTCCTGGTGACACTTCTTCGGTTGCCCATTCTCTTGCACCCTGCCTAGTTACAAACTGACTGTGGGGGATTCCCTGTGCTGGAGGGATACCCCATTTGTATGTGCATAGCTGGTGCCTTCCTAACGTTCAGGATTCAAGTGCTTAGGCCTGTTTTTCTGGATTTTTGCAGGAAAAATATGCTTTGGAAAAGATGTAGTGTTTTCCATTCGCATCTTGGGGCTCGAGGGGAAAATATTTCATTATTTCCCTCTAGTGAACATGAAGTCAAACATTACAGTGTCTTTGCTTATAGTTGAGGAGACCTTGCACGAGAGACACTTCTTCTAGAGCACCTGGTCTCGGGAGACATGTCTCGCATTTAACGCAGTGGCTAAGGGAGTTATATTGTTTGTAGCAGTTTGTCAAATGTGCCAGGCAATACACAAAAGTAGAATAATGTCTCCTGTGAAGATTTGATGCAAAGAAAGGATAAAAGGTGCAGAGCAAGGGGAATGGTCAAAATGTAACACCTTGCATGCTTCCCTCTTCCTTCCCTTTCTTTGCAGTATTTTACATTCTTCCGTTACCTCTCAGCCTTCATGTAGTCAGTCAGCTAAGTTTATATGGACAACTTATTAAAAGTGGTCTTTTAAGAAGGTTTGTATGTGAAAGCCTTTGCGAACTGACTCAGACCCGCCTGCTTTCCCAGCTTTCTCCCACAAGATTAGCTGCTCAGATTTGCCCTCGCTTTTCAAGCTCAGTGACTGAGAAGATGAAAAGGAGTCTAGCCTGGATTTCTTGCATGGTAATAGAAATACCCTCCCTAGGACAGCCCATCCTGGAGTGCTGATAAACTGGCTGTCCATGCACTCACTACAGTGCAAGAGGAATCCGTATTCTCTGTGTTGCAGGTGTCCTTGCTGCAGAGTTTGATGCTGTACAAACAATTGAAAAACCTTGCCTCTAAAGTTCTTGTGGAGATTCATCTCAGATTTGCAGTGGCTTTCTTGCAGGGATCTTAAAAGTAACAGAAAACCTGTTTTAAGGCCTCATTCTTCCACTGGCTGTGCAATACAATTTCATTTTACCAAGTCACACCTGCTAGTTTTCTTTTTCTTGACCTTAAATAATGGGTAAAGATGCAGAAACTACATATGCTGTGCAAGTAATTTTTGTCAGCTACAAGATTACTAGGACTGTTCAGTAGTGGTGTTCAGATTTAATAGAAAATATTGCACTGTTGTTTGGTTGTTTGTGGGGTTTGTTTTTAATGAAAAAAAAGAGAAAGGGAGAACACAATGAAATAAGAACTATACTGACGCCAATACAAGTGTCAATGCAGCCATGAGTTAGGAAAGGGCTATACTGTATACACCAGAGAAAAAAATGCACATCAAAGAAGAGGGAGGAGTCAAGAGAGGGGGGAAATGCAAAATCAAGTATCCAAAATGTTCTGTGGTGCCAAAAAGATGCAATAAGCGGCAAGTCAGAGATTTGTGAAATCAGAAGCAATTATTTCAAGGGGAATTTCTCTTGTTACCAGGAGTATTGAAGGCTGTTTCCATGAAAAGAAATCAAATAAATAAAAGCACAAGAAGCTGAGGTTTTCTGATTTGACCCTGTTTTAAAGCGTGAGCATTGAATTACTTGTGGCTATACATAATAAGTAGTGCTTTATGTTTCTCTGTGCATGGAGAGGAAGAGACATGAACAGCTCGACAGCCTGTTCTCTTTTTATAAGCCTCCTCAGTTGCATACTGCCCTTCAAGGATGTCCTGTCAATGGTAGCATTAGGGTTATGAACAAGAATTACGACTGGAAGGCAGTCACTGTGGGGAGATGCCATTTTGCATGCTCAGCAGAGCTGCCGGGGGTCATCACAGCTTCTCACTAGTCCCAAACCTATTGGCTCACAATTCAAGTGCTGCTGATTGCCCCAGGAGATATGACTTGGATACTGATGACATACTCAGCCAAACTGAGCTGGTGCTGGAATAAAATACGCCCCAAACTATTCCTGGCAAATTAATTTTATGCTTAGAATCAGATATACCTCTGCTATTTTTTTCCTTCCTGAAATGCTCACATTCTTGTGTGCTAGTCCCTGAATTAAGAAGCAAAATAGCTAATAAAGTACTTCTGGCACTAGTGTTTAACTAAAATGTTAGATCTGATAGAGATCTCTGATGCATCTGAACAAGCAGCAGTGAGCTTGCAGAGCAAAATGAAAATATAGCATAGTAGATTTGTTTGCAGTGTTCCCAAAAATGCAAAAACTTGAAAGAATTGTCATTTGTGGAGTGCTGGTGATAAACAGTAACTACAGCTCTGCCCCCAAGTATTTTATTTCTAAGTGATTAGATAGCTAATTTGTCTTCAGATTATTGTTATCTATAAAATACAAGGTTGTATGTGATGCTTATTAATGTGATATAGAATATACTATTTAATCTTCATATATGCAGTCAAATTCATAAATGAGAAGGCCATGGCAGTCTGCCTATCACAGCACTTGACCCACATCATGCAAGCCATAGTGTTGTGTCCAGTCTGCTGTTGAAGTTGTAACTTCTGATGATCTTAAACTGTTTGTTTTAGGTGCCTGGTCAATCCTGATGTAAAGATTCTATTAAGAAATTGGTAGTTACTCTTGCTGTGTTAGGAGTAAGAGCTGATTTACTAATATTTATAAATTTGAGTTGAAGTTCTTGTTCCATGAATCCTGCTGGTTTTTAGCCTGATAGGTGGAGGGACCTTTCTTCTACTACAGAATTTATGCTATGTGTTTGTTCACAAACCATTGTGAAATCATCTGTACAGTTTCACTTGACTGAACAAAGAAAAATAACTTTATTAGTGGCTTATTGTAGGGCAGGTTTTAAAAATTTTAAGGCTTTTGCACCTTTTAAAATTTTCAGTGCAGTGTACAAATGTCCAACAGGGACTTTTTTTGCATTTGGTATACACACAGGTGATACTACTGCCTTCCTCCTCCACCTTTTCTTCTGTGTACAGTTGAGAGGTTTAGATCACGTTTGGAAAAAACAGTGGGGAAGGCACACCAACTGGTTCTCTTGATCCTCAAGATGATAATTTCCACTTCTACATCTGTAATGCAAAAATGTTCCCCAAGCTGTCCGCATTTAGATGTCTGCAGGAAACCTGGTGGCGTGGCTTGTGCTTGGCAGAGCAGCTGAGTATGGCTCCTGGGGCTATGGAGATGGGGAGAGGTTGTGAGCAGTGGTGCTGCCCAGAGCTTGCCCTGCTGCCACTGTGGTGGTGGGAGAGGTCTCCACTGCGCTAATGAAAGGTGAGAATTAGCATGCTCCATCCTGTGCTATGGCCTGATCTTGCAGCCCTTTTTCAGGTTTCCAGTGGTGTTAATCTTACGTTTGTCTGAGTAAAGATTGGCTGGTTTAGAACCTACATTGGATGAAACTAATAATTCACTTAATAGTGAGCTTTTAGAGTACAGTAATCGGGCTCTTGGCCACCATTCGCGTACTGCTCCACTGTGCTGTCTTCTGTGTGCTGCCTGCATGAAGTCTGCACGGAAATCTGTCTGGAGGTGGTTTGACTGGGAAGAGGTGGGAGGCTATCTACACTTAGCAGTGTCTCAGAAAATGTTATAGCACCTCCTCCTACACAAATAATTACAGGACAGTAAGGAAGTTACCAAATCAGAGGGGACACATGCTCTCAGGAGGGCAGCATGTGCTTATTTTCTGCTAAAGAATAGTTTCTTTAGCAGAATTGGCTCTGTGATGTCCATAGGTGTGAATGTGCTCACACTGTTTGGAGAGCTAGAAATATAATTACAGCTTGTTTTGTCTTATTTCTTTACTTTTCAACAGAATATTGAGAATTTGAAATGTGGAATTAACTGATGTAGTGTTCTAAGAGCAACAGGAGCTGGTCTTTGCATTTGCAGGAGGGACCCGTAAGAGAGACTGTGGGTACTTTTATGTACACTAAAGGTATTAATATAAATTGAATAATGAGTAACCTAATCAGATTTTCAGACAAGCTTGCCTGTCATACTGTAATAATTGCCGGTTATCTTGGGCCTTAAAGCCAAGTAGATCCTTCCCTACCTTCCAACCTGTGTGATTTTAGAAGCGAGTTAGGAAAATTATAGGAAAGAAACAGTGCTTGGGTCAGGGACTGATCTTGGCTCAGCCTAGTGGCCAGAAACAATTCCCCTGTGCAGGCACTGCCATAGTCCACAAGCTGTCACTTAAAAAAACCAACTTAAAATGGTAACAGCTTCGGCCTGAGCCAAGACTGGTTCGTCATGGCCATGGAGATTACTGGCAATGGCAACAGTCATAGGTTCCCCTTGGAGGCAATTGTAGCCATAGTCAAAAGCACGAAACACAATGATCCTCAGGAGTATTTCATAGGTGATAAGGAGATGCCAGCGGAACAAGAGTAAGTAGTTGCTTAAAATCCTTTCTTGTATGTGAAAATATTATTTGTTTATGGGGAGGAAAAAACCATAAGAGTCATTCCAGATCTCAAAGGTGGACACTAGATATAGGATGCCATGTCCAGACTGATGGACTAGCAGTTCTTTTTTCTTCCTAGCTAAGAAGCTGGTTCAGACAGGTCTTTTTGAGGACACTTCAATGATCTGTAGTAATCTGTGCAAACATTTTTCTTTCTTACTTCTCTTTGGACTGAGGAGAAGGGGGGTTTGGACCAGACGACCTCCAGAGGCCAAACTCAAGTATTCTGTGGTCCTCTGAAGGATGAACTCTCTGTTCTGTATTACGTTGATCAAAGAGCAGTCGCTTTGTGCTCAGTTTTGAATGTTTTGTACTTTGCCATGTGCAGCTCTAGTCTGTGTCCATTGATCCAGTACTTGGTGTGTCTGTTGCATCTGTGACACGCGATGGAGATTAAGGTGCTCCAGCTGAGATGTTTTGGCTGAGAAATGCAGAGGTCCACCTATGGCAGAAGTAGTATTAGAAACCATGTCTGGCAGAGATTGACAAAACATGACTTTGAAGTGGTTTTTAATACAATGTAGTTCTGCTCACCCTTGCAAGCAAACCATGTTAAAATGTTTGCATACTAATTACTGTGCATCTATCTGGTTTCTCAGATTGTCCCTTTGACACACAGCTTTGCCTGCAGTAACAGTCCTGATAAGGCAGCACAGCACGGATTCCTGATGCCGTGTCCCTAGGCACAGGACCAAGGTCGGAGTTATGGTTATGTGCAATTCTGATGGCTGGTCCAGGACTCACCTGGTGGTGGAGGGAAAATGCACCTTTATCTGCTGCAGGAGGAGGGTGGGGAATGAGGGGGAGGCTACCAGTTCTGGGAAGTAACTGGGCAGGAAGGAAGCAAATGTTTCCTTTCCTTTTCCCACATTATCACCGAGGTCTTCAAGGCAGAAGGAGGTACAAGCAGAGGAAGAGAAGAGTTTGTTGGAGGCGATAGGACTGGCACAGAGGACATGGGCAGACTGGGGAGTGGATTTCTAATGCGGAAATTGTGATCGTGCTGTATTTACAGCAGCATCTAAATTCTTCCGAAGTTAAGAGTAATATAACAAATGTTATTTTAGCAGCTTCATTCCCTGTCACTCCTGTCAGCTTTTTTGCTTACCTTCTCAAACACAGCCAGAATACATTTTCTCTTTTGTCACTGCCTCTCCTTGCTCCCAGATATTCAACGACTTCAATTTAGCTGGTGTTAATGTAACTCCAAAGCAATTTAGAATTCTATTATTCTGATAGAAGCTAAAGCAAAATGGGGCTCTTTCCTGCAGACATTCGTGCACATAGTTAAAATCATTCAAACAGTTAAGTGTGCTTAGAATTGGGCTCTGGATTTGTACTTTATTGGTAATCTCCGATTGAAAACCAAGGTTAATTCATCCCTGTAGTTACAATTTGAAAGCATTAAAATACTTACTTAATGGGTTCAAACGGTTGACTACAAAAGATTTACCTGTCAGGATATAAAGTTCTTTGTGCTGTATGATTTGGAAAAAGATTTGATTTAAAAAGTGGAATGATCTGTGTTCATGTTACCTCACAGATATTTCAAGTCTGTTTAATGGGCTTAGTTTAAAAATGTCTTTATTTTGGTTTACATCTTTTTTTTTCAATAGAAATATCAGAGCTTTATATACAAGAAGTGAAATAGCTCTTCTATTTTCACTGCTTGAGAGGGGGCAATTCAGTTTGATTTGTTATGTATGGGCTAGCTCACCACCCACAAAATGCAGGCTTGTAAAATATTTTTTTCTTACTTTCTGATCAGATAATTCACTTGAATAAAACCCAGATATTCTTATGTATTATAAAGTATTCTTCTCATGTTGACTTCTTATTTTTAATGAAAATCCCCATTTCCGTGCTGAGACCAAGTTACAAGAATGTATGGTTGGTTGGCTGGCCAGGACTCTGGGAAGAGCAGCCACTGCTCTGGCTTTCCATTGAGAAGGTTTCCTGAGCCTTCAGAAAGCCAAAAGGCAGGCATGATCCTGCTGGTACTGCAGACAACTTTGCCTGAAAATCTGGGCTAATTTATGGACAATGCAGGAACTGCTCGCGAGTAGGGAGTTGCAGAAATCCCATGCGACTGTTGGAGGTTGAGGTAGGGGAACGAGACTGTGGATGAGCTTCCTCGCCAGGGACCTGTACCTTTGGCTAACTGTGGCAGTTTGGCTGGTTGTGACTATGGGGTTTGGGTGGGTGAGACCTGGGAGGTGGCCAGCTCAGTCTCTGCAGGCTTCTTAATTCAAACAAGAGTTTTGGGGATTGCAGGGAGAAAGCTTCCTGCTCTCTCTGCAGAGGGGCAGTTTTAGGCTTCTCAGTTCCTCTTCACCAGATCTAAGTTGACTTGCGTGGGGCTGCTGTGCCTCTTTCGCTGGCTTACCTAGAAACAGCAGCATAGTGCTTGGAGAATCAAGCTGTTTCTCATACGGTTTTGACAGACTTTATGAGTGTAGAAGAGGTTTTATGGAGAGCAGAGAGTTGTCTGTACATATTACATCATACTTAATGTGATTAGATACGTAGCTAGTGGGCCAGTGTGTACAAGAATGGGTCATACATGTACTCTTGTTCTGACTCTGACTTGTTCATTATCTGGATTTTTGCAGTTACCTGAGGTAGTATCTGCCTCTCTTCCCATTCCTTTGGATCATGGAGTGCTGAGTGTAAATAGTTGGCTAAGCTCTGTAACCTGTGGTTGGTGTCAGGGGCTCAAAACTGGTGATGAACACTGGAAGTCCAGCTGAGAAGTTGGTGTCAGGGGCTCAAAACTGGTGATGAACACTGGAAGGCCAGCTGAGAAGTGAGGCAGTTACCTGTGGGGAAGCTGAGTAGCTGCACAATCTATAATCGCTTTTTTCCCAGTTGTTTTTGTTTTGCTCTCCTGGGTAATATTTTTATCAAACAAAGCTTGTATCACTCAAGCAGTTTAAATGGTAAAGGTAACTGGACTGTGAAGGATGAATTATATTGCTTTTGGTAAAACCTTTTGACTTCCTGAGATGTGCTGTGGCTTTGGTGGAGTGAACAGTGCTCAGCTACCTTAAAAAGAAGATAAAACACAATATTGAGGTGCAGCAACTCCAGTGTTTGCTATTCCTTGAAATAGCAGTGTGGCTAGGTAAAGATTCATAGGGGTTTTTGTCTTTCTTTGATTTTTAAGGCCAAACGAGACAATGAGAACAGACCAAATGAGGTTGAGAGAACATCTGCATTGGTCTCCTCTGTGCCAGAGGTCATGGAATTTGTCCTAGCTGTTCTCCACAGCATCCAAGAAAGAAAGGTGTTGTGATCTGGTGTCAGTCATGTCAGTCACTGTATAGCCCTCATTGACAGGGATGTTTTCAAAAAAGTGAGGCTGCACTGCATGTGACATTTCAGCAATAGTCACCAAGGGATGTCATCTTGTAAATATAGGAAGAAAACAGCTGGTAAAGCTTTTAATGACACCCAAAGCAGTAGTAAAAGAGTCCACTTGCAACAGCTGATGGGTAACTCCCAGTGCAAAGACAGGAGGAGCTTGAGGTCTGTGGGAAAAGGGAAGGAGAGTAAAACATGCCAAAACCAGTTCCTGTGACTTGTGGATATTCAGGGTGTGATTGCTGTTGTCAGGAGCATGTTAGGCAGTGCTGTTCGATTCAGTATCTCTATTTTAGGTGCTGTTTACCAAGCGGTTGTTAAGGGGGAGCCACCAGTGAGGCAAGGGGAGGGCAGAGTGAAGTTCAGCTATGCTTGTGTGCTTTATGAATGATATGTTAACACTTAGCCACCAAAAATAGTAGCTTCATTGTGCCTTTTTGTAAATCTCTCTGGGACTGAAGAAATGATTCTGAAGGGAAACGCAGTCTCCCCGAGGGACGTTTTTCAGCACTGAGCCCAATTATTTTTTAAATGGGGGTTTAGCCCTCCAGGGAAGCCATAAATATGTCCGTAGCTGAGCTGTTGTGGGTTATATATTCCCAACTGTCCTATTAAGGGAATTCAGTAAAGAAAACAGGAGATGGTTCTCCCTAGTAAAAGTACTAGCAGCTGTTTTCTTGCAATGCTGTGTTTTACTCTTGAATATCTAAATAGTGTTTGGCCACATCTAAGTTAATGAAAATGTAATATCTCGGTGGTTGAAGCTGGTCACTTTTGGGTTTTGGATCACGGCTAGTGCAGACATTTTAAGTGTCTCTTGATAACTGCTTCTAAGGCTGAGAGGCAGAAAACAAATCTTCTGTATCTTGCGGGAGGGGGGAATAAGCAGACACAGAGTAATTTAGGTTGGAAAGGAGCTCCAGAAGTCATCTGGTCCATTCCTTGCACAAAGCAGAGCTAACTACAAGTGAAGAGGCTCTTGAGCCAAGCATTGAGAATCAAGGATACAGCATCCAGTCCTGCTGGGCTCCCGCTCCAGGGCTTAACTCGTCTTGTGGGGAAGTTGTTTTTTCTTTATGTCCAAGTGAACAAGTCTTTTTCTGCAGAGCTGCTTTCTAGGCAGTTCATCAGTGCTACTGAATGGGGTTGTCTGTTGTGGGTCCTCTTGCCTTTGAACTTCTTAAGGTTTCTGTCATCCAGCTTCTCTGCTGTGCTGAAGTTTCACTGAGTACCAGCTTCACCCTCCAGAGCATTAACCTTTTCCCCCAACTTGGTTTCACCTGCAGACTTGCTGAGGGTGCTCTCCATCACGTTGTCTGTTTCACTGTTGAAGATGTTAAACAGAATTGGCTTGTAGTCAGCTGCAAGTTAAGACTTTGAACCTTCAGCCACAACCTTTTGAGTCTGATGGTCCAGGCAGTTTTTCACATACCTTATAGTGCACTTGTCTAGTTGGTGTCTTCCCAGTTAGACTGCAAGCATATTAAAACCCTTGCGAAGTAAAAAGAAAATTTTGTTTTCCCCAAAAGCAGTCAATCAGGTTGGTCAGTCATGATTTGCTCCCACTAAATCCATGGTAGCTGTTCCCAGTCACCTTTTTACCGTTCGTAAGCTGGAAATGGTTTCCACGAGGACTTGCTCTGTGATTGTCCCTAGGACTGAAATGAATCTGACAGACTGTTGTTCCCTGGATTGTCCTGCTTTCCTGTTTTGAAGATGAGTGTAACTTTTGCCTCCCCCAGTCAAGATGACCTGTCAAAGGTGAGAGTGGGCAGCCTTACAGTGATCTTGGCCTGTGCCTTCTGCATATTCAGATGAATCCTGTCTTGTCTCGTCTACTTATATGTGTCTAATATATTTAAGTAGTTGTTAACTCAGTCGCCTTTGAGTAATGAGGAGCAGTGTGAAAAAGAGAAAGCACTAGGCAGAGAGACATGGGGTGCTTGAGAGCAGACCTTGCTAGTGAGGACCAAGGCAAGGAAGATACCAAGTACCTCAGTAGTTCCCTTGTCCTGCATTATGAGGTCTCCTGCCCTGTTCAGCAGTGGGCCAGCATTCTCCTTGCTCCCTTTTGCTGCTGACGTATCTGCAGGAGCTCTATGTTGCATTTCCCATCCCTTGCAGATTTCCCATCCCTTGGAACTCCAGCCAAGCTGTGGACTTCCTAGCTCTCTCTTTGCATTCCTCCTCTGTTTCTCCCAAGGAGCCTGTCCCTGCTTACACCTTCTTCTGTACATGGCTTTTTAAATTTGAGCTCACACAGGAATTATCCATTCAGCCAAGCTTGCCTCCTGCCTTACCTCCTTGTCTTCTTGCATGCTGGGGTAGATTGTTCATATGCTTTAGAGAGGTTGTCTTTCGGTTTCAACCATTTTTTCTGAGTCCCTTGGCATTTAAGGTAATTCTCCCACAGGCTACCACTTACCAACTTCTTGAACAAGCTAAGACTGCTGCTCTGAAATCCAGGATCTGTATTCAGTTATTTGCCTTCCTCGCTTTCCTCAGTATTTTAAATTTTTACATCACCTTATAGTCACTCTGGCTAAGGCTGCCATCAGCCTTCGTGTCCCTAGCCATTTCTTCCTTAACTCGTACCACGTCCAGCAGTGCACCTTGTCTGCTTAAAGAAGTACCTGCAGAAAAAAAGTCTTAGATGCTCTCCAGATTGCCTGTGCCCTACTGTTCTGCTTTTCCAGCAGATGACTCCAGCAGATGACTCCAAGTTTCCCATGAAAACATGCCCTGTGATAATGAGACTTCTTCCAGTTGTTTAAAGAAGGCTTTGTCCACTTTCTCTTCTTGACTGGGTGGTCTGTAGCATATGCACACCATGTTTACCCCTTGTTTGCCACTCCTGTGATCCTGATCCACGAGCCTTCATCCTTGACTCCTTGGATCAACAATACATTGTGTTGTTGAAATAGTGGGGAAACACTGTGCAATATTTTAAGAAAGTGCTAGACACTTACTATACTGGTGATGAAATATGTTTGCACACAAGAGGAATATCAACTTACTCCTCCTCCCTGCGTGACTTGGGACGAGTCATTCCCCTCTCTTTTGCGTCCCCGTGTCTCAGACTGTGAAGTCTCTGTGGTAGATACTGTCCCATACATCAAATCACTGTGTCCCCTGCCCTACTATAATAAAGATAGCTGATGTGCAAGCACTGCTACCTTCCAAAGATTGCAGGCGTCATTGCATTAGTATTTCTGAATGTACACTGCATCCTGTCTTCATGGGAGCTGAGATTTTGTGATACAGCAAACCTGCAAGCAAAGTAGGGTGGGAATGTCCCCATGCACCAAAGTGAAGCTGGAAGGAAACCTGGTTGCTAAAAACAAATGTATGTCCATACAGGATTTTCTCATCACCAGGAACACAGTGATTTGGGGCATGGCAGTGGAAAAGATCATACTGTAATTTGCTCTGCCAAGTGTAAGGATTTTGAATTTCCCTGAGTTATGAGAGTAAGCTGGTTAGGACAACAGGGTAGGATGAAGGCAAAATGAAATGTAGATGACTGCATGATGAAAACAAATATTTAAATGACCTGCTCAAATTACTTATACATGTGGAAGGACAAAACATTTGCTGCATTTTTCAGTCACGAAGAATCTTTATATACTCTTGAATAGCTGACGTCTGCTTCGTTCAGTGTCAACCAAGTTAAGTCAAGCCTTATTTTCTTTCTGCAGTATTTAATAGGGTCTCCTTGTTTGGGTTACAAAACATGGGGGTTCTCAGTGCACTGTGCGCTCTTCTCTGTACCTTACACATAGGAATCCCCATTTTTAGGCTCAAATATGTGCATGAAGACCTTAATTAAGAGAAAGGATTTTTCTAAACTATCCTGCTTGTAATGTTCAGTCGCTTCTAACTGTGGTGTTTCCCCTGCCTCCTACACACTCTTCTCTGTGTTTTGCATTACCAATAGCTAAAACCTACCTGCTGACAAGTTGTTCTCCTTAGTTTTCTGCTGTGAGAACTGTGCCGCCTCTCTCTACTTCAGTAGTTTTAAGTAATGTTTGGCACTGTGTTGCATATTGTCCATGGTGGTCAAGTTTAGCTACCTCTTCTGCAACTTTGGTTGCCAGTGGCTGTAGATCAGACAATAAAGGACAAATGGTTTAAGGTTCATCTTGAGGGCACTCACGAGCCACATCCGGGACAACCAGGGGATCAGGCCCAGCCAGCACGGGTTCATGGAAGGCAGGTCCTGCTTGACCAACCTGATCTCCTTCTATGACCAGGTGACCCGCCTAGTTGATGAGGGAAAGGCTGTGGATGTGGTCTACCTGGACTTCAGTAAAGCCTTTGACACAGTCTCCCACGGCATTCTCCTGGAGAAACTGGCGGCTCACGGCCTAGACAGGTACACTCTTCGCTGGATAAGAAACTGGCTGGACGGCCGAGCCCAGAGAGTTGTAGTCAATGGAACTAAATCCAGTTGGCGGCCGGTCACGAGTGGTGTTCCCCAGGGCTCAGTTTTGGGGCCAGTGTTGTTCAATATCTTTATCAACGATCTGGATGAGGGGATCGAGTGCTCCCTCAGTAAGTTTGCAGATGACACCAAGCTGGGCGGGAGTGTTGATCTGCTGGAGGGCAGGAAGGCTCTGCAGAGGGACCTGGACAGGCTGGATCGTTGGGCCGAGGCCAACTGCATGAGGTTCAACAAGGCCAAGTGCCGGGTCCTGCACTTCGGCCACAACAACCCCAGGCAACGCTACAGGCTTGGGGAAGAGTGGCTGGAAAGCTGCCCAGAGGAAAAGGACCTGGGGGTGCTGGTTGACAGCCGGCTGAACATGAGCCGGCAGTGTGCCCAGGTGGCCAAGAAGGCCAACGGCATCCTGGCCTGTATCAGGAATAGTGTGGCCAGCAGGAGCAGGGAGGTGATCGTGCCCCTGTACTCGGCGCTGGTGAGGCCGCACCTTGAGTACTGTGTTCAGTTTTGGGCCCCTCACTACAAGAAGGACATTGAGGTGCTGGAGCGTGTCCAGAGAAGGGCAACGAAGCTGGTGAAGGGCCTGGAGAACAAGCCTTATGAGGAGCGGCTGAGGGAGCTGGGATTGTTTAGTCTGGAGAAGAGGAGGCTGAGGGGAGACCTCATCGCGCTCTACAACTATCTGAAGGGAGGTTGTAGTGAGGTGGGGGTTGGTCTCTTCTCCCAAGTAACCAGCGATAGGACGAGAGGAAATGGCCTCAAGTTGCGCCAAGGGAGGTTTAGGCTGGACGTTAGGAAAAAATTCTTTCCTGCAAGAGTGGTCAGGCCTTGGAACAGGCTGCCCAGGGAAGTGGTGGAATCACCATCCCTGGAGGTATTTAAAAGACGTATAGATGAGGTGCTTAGGGACATGGTTTAGTGGGTATGGGGTTGTTGGGTTGACGGTTGGACTCAATGACCTTAGAGGTCTTTTCCAACCTTAATGATTCTATGATTCTATGATTCTGCGTTTATACATGTACTTATTCTGACATCCTACTGAAATATAAGGGACTTCAATGGACAAAGTGAGGGCCTGCAAGCTTCATCCCTTGCTAATGTCAGTAGCTATGCCTTTTTTTGAACAAGACTGGATTTACTTTGATTTCTAAATTAATGCAGGTTACATTCAGCAGAACATTTAATGTATCTCATTGATTTTCCCTGTAATACTGTGGAAACACAAGTCACTGCTCTAATCATTTGTTTTACCATTAAAATTCTGTATGCAGATCTGGTCCTCTGGGATATCAGCATGTAACCAGATAGTCCATGATCTAATCAGGCTCTGCGAGGAATATGCTATCGCTTCAACACTTAGCAGTAGAAAGCTTCATCAAAGTGGAAAACTTATGTAATATTTAAAGTAAAATGCAGTTCAAAGAGACAACCATAAAAAGCAGGGGTGTACAAAATTTTAAGATATTTCTCAGATTAAACAAAGCAAAATCCAAGCCAGAGTTTAAGATGACTTGTCGTGACTCCATTTATTGTTAAAGAAGAAAATGTTACAGCTGTCACTTCAGTTTATAGGGTTTGTTCCAGTTCAGTTAAAATAGCATCGCCATCAGAAATGACTGACTAGCAGGATTTCATTAATGTGATGCTTATTTGCCACAGCATGTGTGCTTTGGAAAGCAATTTTGAAAAGCACCTACAAAAGCATCAGTGGCAGACAAGACTTGTGCTCTGAACTCACTTTGGTGCTAGGATTTGGATCTCTGTGGGCCTAGTGCTACATTTCAGAAATACAAGTCCTGCTGACCTTGAAGGAGTTTTGCAGACAGTGTGACGTAGGCTGAGGAGCAGACCTGCTTGCTCCCTGCAGTGAGTCTGACCAGAAGCATCCCCTCCGGCTGGATCAGTGGGAGTGCGGCTCTGCCTGCAGCCAGACAGTATTTCTGTATAAACTGCCAGATTTCACCACCAGGCATTCAGAAGGCTAGTGGTAGACAAGGGTGATGAGCATCTCCTAGGGTCAGCTCATCTCTCAATAAAGCAAAACAAGTCCCTTACAGAAGAATGATCATGTGTTTGCAGATGTCCTTAGCTTTGTCAGCTGCTTTCATGTAAATGTCTAAATGCTGAGCAAAATAATTTGTTGTTTTTTTGGTTTTGGCATGTTAAGTAGTATGTCTTGCTCTTGTCAAAAGCATGCAGTGGGGTTTCTGATTTTATCAGTGGAATGCAATGCTATCCTTGTCTTTGTGTTGTACTTCTGTAGCAAAGGAAAGCAAAGAATTTTAGAGGTAAATTTAAGAAGGGAAACAGTATTCAGTAACCTTGTTGATGACCAGATGAGACTTGCAATAAAGAAAAGGTCAGAAAGGTTACATTTCCTTGGCATTTTTCAACCTGTATTTTAGCTGACTATAAAGGTGTGTGGGGGATGTTGTTGGTTTCGTTTGGTTTTTTCCTTGGTTCTACAAAGGAGATGGTGCACGATTCATTGTGCAGGGCCAGACTCTCCTCATTGGCTCTAGGGATTTATTATGTGACTAGCTTTGCTGGAGTTACGCCAGGAGTGCTTTGATGTTCAGAGCCCACTGACTTCAGTGAGCTTAAAGGCATAAGTAAGAGCTGGAAGAGAGTGAGGGAGTGCCCAGACCAGCAGTGAAACAGGCACTACCTTTCTTTCAAGTTCCTGGGAGGTGCTGGTGGGGTAAATGCTGCCAGACAAATGTAGTGTATTGAGAAAAAGGGCAGGGGAGGAGTCCATTGGTGAGTGTTGGTACAGGTCAGAAAATTATGTTTATTACGAAAGAATCACTAATGACTTTTAATATATGAATACAATATTGATAATTTTCTTCTGTTGTGTTTTTAGGGTCTCATGACTCATTTAGCTTCTACATCGATGAAGCCTCTCCGGTTGGGCCTGAACAGCCAGAGACAGTCCAGAATTTTGTGTCTGTTTTTGGGACTGTGGCTAAAAAGCTGATGAGGAAGTGGTTGGCCACACAGACCATGAACTTCACCAGCCAGCTGGGGGCAGGTATACGGTATTTTGATCTTAGAATTTCCACCAAGCCCAGAGACCCAGACAATGAACTCTACTTTGCTCATGGTTTATTCAGTGCCAAAGTCAAGGAGGGTCTGGAAGAGATCAATGCATTTCTCTCTGACCACCCAAAAGAAGTGATTTTCTTGGACTTCAATCACTTCTACGGGATGCAGAAATACCATCATGAAAAGCTTGTCCAAATGCTCAAAGACACGTATGGAAACAAAATGTGTCCTGCTATATTTGCCCATGAAGTCAGCCTCCAGTATCTGTGGGAAAAGGAACACCAGGTGCTGGTGTTCTACCACAGTCCAGTGGCTCTTGAGGTACCATTTCTTTGGCCAGGCCAGATGATGCCAGCTCCTTGGGCAAACACAACAGATCCTGAAAAACTCATTCAATTCCTGCAGGCATCAATCACTGAAAGAAGAAAGAAGGGCTCTTTTTTTATATCTCAAGTAGTGCTGACACCAAAGGCGAGTACAGTGGTGAAAGGGGTTGCTAGTGGTCTCAGAGAAACGATCACAGAAAGGTAAGTTTCTGGCAGGTAAGGTGTGCTGACTGTGCTGAATGTGTATGTTGGTAATGCTGGTGTTCTAGTTCCTTTTAAAGAAACTCTAGCAGATGTGTTTCTTCCATGCTACTGTGGGTTTGTCAGAACTTGGGCATAGTCCTAAAATATTTCAAGAGAAACACACTGAAGGAGAAGCTATTGTATCTTGAAAGAAAATCTGGCACTAAAGCCTAATGAGGTGTCATGGGATTGGCTTAGCCTTTTTTTTTCCTGAATGCAGGTTTTTCTGTTTGTTTTGTTTTTCAAATGTGGGTTCTTACCATGAGCACTGAACATCTTGCCTCGGATTTCCTTACTGGATGCGGACAATTCTATCTGAATAATGTAGATCATTTAAGTTTTTATGCATTTATGCATCAGGCTTCAGGTATTGGGTAAATAATTTTTTCATTTTGGCTCATCAGCAAAGCCTGACACTGCAGAATTTGCATTCTTAACTACCTTTACACACTTTAAACTTGTGTGTGGCTTTTCTCTCTGCATACCATCACACATTATATCAAAGATATCAGGACACCATTAGAGTGAATTTGCCTCCTAACAGGCCTTCATTTATCATACAGGAAAGAGACTGCAGGCCATTGTAGAGGTTGTGTACGTGGAATACTGTGTTGACAGGCCATTAGTTGTTACATTACAAAAAGAGCCATCTGTGCAAGACATGCATTATTTATACCATCCTGACTTTGATAAATCACAGCCAATTTTCAGCTTAAAGGCATATATGTGTGACTGTGTTGTTGACAACTTGGTAGGAAACCTGAAATTTAATGCCAAGACACAAGAGCTATTTTTTCCCCCCCAAAAAAAGAAGGGTTGCAGAGTGTATAAAATTTATAATGGGCATCAATGGCCTGCTAATGTTCTGCTCTCTGCATGGATGTGCCTGTGCCAGGAAGGTCTATTGGGAACACTGTCCCCTTCTATGAGATGAATGACACAGTGTCTATGACACTACACCCTGCAAAGAAAACATGCCTCATTTTTGAGAAGGGTTGAACCATTTTTATGGCATTTTTCCTAAGCAACTGTTAACTTTAAAAAAACAGGGAAAAAGTTTACCTGAAATGGTAAAACACTGACACAGAAGGTTTTGTAAGCAGTGGAAAGTGATTCAGAAGTACTTGTGTGACCACACTTGGAGCTGTTTGTATATCCTCCACATATGTTTTTATAGGTTCCACTGGACTGGGGATCTCCCTTTCTGGTGAGTCTGAAGAGCACTTCTCTGTACTGAAACACTACTTTGTTGATGGATTTTACTGTTAAACACTTACCTTGTTGTTCAGGGATTTGTTTTCCCTGGTAAACATCTTTCTGGGTGTTCTTCAGAACATGAACTAGCACAGTCAAGAAACCTCCAGGTTCTTAAAACTTGCTACATCAATAAAGTAGCCATTAAAAAACCTTTTCTTCTTCGCTGGCTCATAATGTGCTTCCTTG
>VZTQ01009751.1:0-23040 GCA_013400755.1 Pelecanoides urinatrix | reverse complement strand
TAAATTACAAGTTAACTGTGAAGATAGACTATGTCTTTGTAAGAGGTTTGATTTCCATCTTCTGTTCTAAAAATAATTACATGCTATCACAAAACACATTAAGTGGATTAAAATCTGCCTTGCAAATTTTGACAAACAAATCTTTTGCAGGGGGATCCTTACTGAACGTGGGCATTTCTAGGAGGACTATAAAGGAATCCAATCCCAGGCCGGATGAGTGAAATTATTGTTGTTTGACCTGAGAAGGATTAGTTTTTTGTGATCTAATAGTCCTGTCTGGTATTTATCTTTAGTAGTGAGTATTGAGCAAGTATAATGGGTTGTCAGCATGCTCTTAAATAGAGTGGAAACTAGTTGCAGTGAAAATAGGAGGTTGTATTTTGTTAAAGGGATGTTCAGGGCATGGACCATGAAGGACCAGACAAATGTTGAGGTACTGTAGATGGCTCTGGCTTTTCCTGTTAAAATTGCGATCATATTCTTCTGGCTAAAGAAAATAGAGTTTAACTACAGAAACTATCAGAAGGGAAGAAATAGAATTCATACAAATTGCTGGAAAGTGGATGAAGGCAAACATTTTCTGTACAATATTGGTAGTCTTGGTTTTTATTTGAAACAGCAGCAACACTTTAAAAAAAAAAAAGTGTATTTTAGTGGGAGTGTTTCCTTTACCAGGAAGCAGCATGAGAACTTGTTTTATTTTCTTTAACTTCAGTACATCATATCAAAACAGTAATAAGGTTTTGTTATTTCTGATTTGTTGATGTTGAGTTTTTATGAGGATGCTGGAGAATTTTCCTCTTCTCCTCACCTATCAACTGGCCATAGAAGCTGGTAGCTGGTTGTTAAATACATTGTCTGTTTGGTGATTGGAGAATGATTTTTATCATAGGAACAGGAGCTGAAAAGCACAGGCATTTCACTGCAGATGGAGGAAATACCCTTGTGAGTTCGACGTTTGCAAATGGTTCATGACCGTTCATTCAGTTCTGGGAAAATGCCAGAGCCTCAGTGAAAGATTTGTGAGTGTAGTGTACGGTGAGCGTAAATAACTTTGTTAGGAGCCGATAATAGTACTTCTAAGAAATACTAAATACATCTGTGTAATAAAACTTTTCAGCTGCTGCTGCACAAAGTATGTGTTTTGACAAATGCCATAATCCCAGCAGACTTCTGAATTAGGTGCTCGATTGGAGCTTGTGGCAGTAAGTTTGCCACAGGGTGTAGTGTAAACTCAATGTAGCCAAGCTGGTAGCTGGAGACTTTTGACTTGCATGGTGGTTCACTTGAAGAGAACATTTTCTCTCTCATACGTCAAGCATGCTTTTGCGTTGTCAAAAACATCCTCAAGCTCCTTGATTTGCTTAGTTTTCAGGATTCATCAGTGTTTTGGCTGCAGTTAGTCTTATCCTGGGTTATGTGAACATAAGAAACTGTTGACATTACAGAGAATTTAATATTTAACCAAGGGATTGCAGACCATAGGCTGCTGCTCGTGCCATTAGCTGACCTTCTTGTGCCATATAATTTGCCACTACAAAAAGTACAGTACATGTTCTAAAATAACACGTACAGTGGGGAAAGGGCCGAACGATAGCGAAACAGCCTTTTTAATTGGAAATATGCTTGAGCTGAATCTTCTTTCTTCATTTTGGTCAGTACATAGAGTTGTAGGCCAGCAGCGTTATGCACAGGACAGAGTTGTGTTCCAGAAAGATGGGATTGAAGTATGTTGTATTGGCAGAAAGGAAAGGGAAGGAAATGGAGGGAAGAGCTGTAGTGGTACTCATTTTTTCATGACACAGTGTGTTGCACATAAGCGGGTGCTAGGAGAGTTCCTGAAGCGTTTGAACTTTGCCTCTGAGTGGTAAGTGATTGCTCCCAGTCAGCCCTTAAATCTTGCTTAAATCAACACTGTTTCATAGAAGAATCCCAATCAGATAACCGTGTTCAGGGATATACGTGCTTTCAGTAGAGCTGCCTGTGGGATGGCAGATGGAATTGGCTCATGTCCATGATGTCCTTTAAACTGGGCTGCTAGCAATGTATGCAATTAAAAATGCATAATTTCCTGGAAGAGCTGTATTCAAATGTCACATTCTAAAGGGATTCTTTGTGTTTGAATAGGTCAGTTATTCTTTAGTCTAAATGCAAAGCTACACCAAAGTAGTTAAGGGTGATTTTGTGCAAATTTAATTTAAAATATAACCATTATATGTGCATATCTTCATCTTGTTAAACCTAACCTGTACTGACTTAAGACGTATTCTGGTTTGCAAGTATTTGTGTCAATAGAAATGAATTAGCTCTAGGAAGTTGTTTCTGTTTAACTACTATTTTTTTAAAAAAGAAAAGCTATGTTTAAAAAAAAAAAAAACAGCAAACAAACAACCCCCCTACAAACCCAAATCACTCCCTTTCCCCTCAAACCCCCTCCCCAGCTGCCTGTGCAAGTATCTATCTTAATTGTAACAGCACAGTGAAAGCAGTACAGTTTTCTGCTTGGATGGTCTGACTGGTTATACTAGTATAAGCAATTACATGATTGTCCCTTTATTACTGTTTTCAAACTCATGCTTGCAGAGCAATCGGTTTAAGATGTTATTGCTGCCCCTAGCAGAAATGCCAAGAAGGAACCACGAATGCTAGTTCACTGTATGTACCTGAGTGCAAACCTGCCTCTGCTGGTGATATGAGCTGAAGTGTAAAACACAGGGATAGATTAAATAAGTGGGAATGGTGCAAAGTGTTAGATTTCTGCAACAAGATCTGTCAGAGCTGCTCTATGGAGTCCTAAATTATGTCTGCACAAGGTATCTTTACACTGATGATGTACCAGCTGTCATGTTAATTACTTTCTACTGGTATATTTTTCAGTTAAACTATTGCTCAAACTGATGTAGTTACATTGGTATACCATTGTGTGTGTTTAGTAGATCAAATTTCCTAACACTTCAATTAAATTGGTACTCGATTCTGTGGAGAAGACTTTGCTGAGGTTTGACTATGTGTTTTTGTCTTTTTAAGCAGTGCTGCAGCATAACTAGTTGTAATGGTAGTTTGACTTTACTTTTATCTTGGAAGTGCATGACCAAGATGGAATTTCTGTAGATGTTGCAGCAGTGAAGCGTGAGCATGTGTATAATTAAAATACCTTTTCCCCTGCCCCTCTCTTTTGCAGCTTTCTGAAACAAAAGTCTTCACTGCTTCCTCTGTTCCAGCTGAGAATCATGTGACTCCTGGGCAAAGGTAAACTCTTCTTCCATGTTTTCCCTATACCTTAAAAACCTTCTGCTTGGTGAAGCAATATTAGCTTGCACACATAAAACATTGAATAAAACACAGGGCAGAGATTGGTCAGGCTAATTTCAAAATTGCAAAAGCCTTGCTTGCAAATCATTGGTTTTGCGGATTCCTGTGTTACCCATTATTGACTATGGACGTGGAGCCGAACTTACCAAATCCACAGGCATAATACTGAGAAGACCCTGTCTCCTGCACAAAGACTGTTTACAGGCAGGAACAAAAGTAACTGGGAAGAAAAGTTTTCTGCTGTTGAAAAGGAAGCTTTGGCTTTGCTGTCCAGAAAATGGAAAGCCTGCCTCTGTAGGTGCGGAAAGTGTTCATAACATAGTGCTTTGACAAATGTGTTAACAGAAGAGCTTGCGTTGGCAAGAAGGTGAATTTCCTGGTAAGCATCACAATTGCTTGCCTTAACTGATGATATAGAGTTCAGATAGAGAACCAAAAATATGACAGTTACTGCCTTCCTTTGCTTGCCTTTGTCTTCAACAAATGCCTGGCCAATGGTGTTATGGAATTAGTTGCCTGCATTAGCCTCAGGTCCCAGGAGAGCAGGCTAAAGTTGTGTGATGAAGACTTGGGTAGTTGGATAGCATGAGATCTGAAAACTAGATGGCCTAATGGTCCCAAACATCCTGATACAGCTGTACTGCTGTACTCCAGACTCCAGCAAGATTTTTCCTTATAACATGGATGTGATGTGGAGGAGGCATGGTGTCAGTTGGCCTACAGTTTATATTCCTTTCCTTCTTAAAGGTGATACGCTTGCATGTTCATTGTTCTAATGCAAATATTCTTCCAGTGGATGTCCCTCAAATTATGTCAGAAAACATTTTAGTTCATCAACTCGAATTCTGGTGTTTTGGGGTTTTTGTTTTGTTTTGTTTTGTTTTTACTTGCCATAAGAAAGGTTTGGGCATTAAGAAATCTATGCTAATGAAAGTGCTGGAAGCAGCTCTTCAGCCCAAGCCTGCAGTATATTCAGGATAAATTTAAGTCAGAGTTTTTGGAGTAGTTTTCTTTTATTGTCTGAATGCTTTGCTTTTCCTTGGATAAACCTGTTCTAAACATGTGGTAGGGGTTAGTAAGCCGTGCTAAACATGTGGTAGGGGTTAGTAAGCCATGCTAAATATAAGAAAATTCATGTTTCTCATCCTGCTCAGGTATGTGTGGTAGAGTAATTTTGGATATGTGCCTACTGTCTGAGAAACTTAGCTTTTATTTCTGCTGCTCTTGTGACTTCCATGTCATCACATATTCACTCAACCGCTGCATGTGTGACTTTATTCTTTACTGTCCTCATACCCACCCTATACAGAGGTAGGACTTTGATCCCTTGGTGTTTTTAAAGGGATAGCGTGATATACAGAGAATGTGGATTATCAGTATATATAATGGGCTTGCAGGCAGAATCCAGTTAAACATAATGTATCTTTTATGACTTGTCTCTGGTTATTTGGCTATATTAATCATATAGGTTATTTAGGTGATACATGATGTTATAAATTTGGTAATGTTTGAAAAGAGTGCAAAGATAATTCGTATACTAACTGTAGTGGAAGGTTTCAGCTAGCAGAATATTACCTTCTGGCAAAAACCTCTATTCTACCTCTTTTTGTATGGCAGACAGACAGGCAATATTTTAAAAGACTGTTGATCGGTAGTAATTCTGTTGCCAGTACGGCAGCTTTAGTATTGTTAGTGCTTTCTTCAGTTTCAGTGCAGCCTAATCATCATGTTTATTCCAGCCAAACTTTGATTTTCCTTACAGCATTGATTTGGTAACACTGCTTCAAAAGCCTGTGACATCTACCCAAGAGACAGAAGGCAACTCATTTGAGGCTCCCCAGCAGCAGACCTTTGGCCAAGCCCTAGTCTTCACAAATTCTCAGCACAGCACCCAGATGGCACCAGGAACTGGCAGCTCCAGTGCTGTAAACTCTTATTCTCCTCAAAGTCTGGTAAAATTACCTTATGCTTTCTAAATATTCTTCAGGAGTAAATATTTCAGGTTAAATAACTTTTCCAGTAGCGGTCATTTCATGACATATTTCAGTATTTGTAAAATTCAGGTTGCAAATGAATTTTGCAACACACACACAAAAAAAAGATTACTTTTTTCTGGTTTTGCTAAGCAGTTGTTTCTCAGTTTACACGAAGTACTTGTATTACAATTTTTGAGTAGAGAGCAGATGCGTTAACTGCATGCTGATTTAAGATGAAATAATTTGTTTATAGTGAAGAGTTCTATGCCAGAAAACTATGATGTGTTATTTCCAAGCACATATCTGACTGCTTTTTATGGAAACCTGCCTATTTGAGTCAATTGTGAGGGCTTGAAATTGGGCACTTATATTTATTCTCTGAAAATAAGTTCAACTATTAGTAAATATATGCTATTTTGAGATGCATGGATTCAAGTAAATCAGTATTGTTGCAATCACAGTGGTGGAAGTTGTATCAGTGATAATCAGATATGTTACAACTGCTGAATTTTTTTATTGGTCATTTGTTAGTAGTCTGGGGCTGAAGAGGTGTTAGTTCCTGCCAAATAGCAGCTGTAGGCATTGACCCTATGGTTATGTTCAAATTATTTATTAAATACTTAACTCCACTCCTTCTGCTCTTCTTTCTTGTCTTTTTGTAGTCTGCAGTTCTTTGTTCTGGCTTTGGAGAACTCAGATCCTCTAAATTGGCAAACTCTACTGGATCCCAAATCTTGGACCAGTTGAAATCTCCAGGACTGGGTCAGTTTACCTCTCAGCAAAACAACAGTAGCTCTACCACCACTACCACAACTACCACATCATCCTGGGATCTAAAACCGCCCATTACTCAGTCCTCAGTCCTCAGTCAGTTTGGTAAGTGCTTTGACATAGCTTTCTCTCTCTTTTGCTCTGTATTAGCCCATAAGATTTCTTAATGCCAATAACAGTTTGGCATTAAGGCCAAATGAAAGGCTTTTTCTAAAAAATGTAATCCTAATAATACAATTGGTTACGACATTGTAAGAGTTACACTTACTTGCTGGTAATAGACATTACAAGTATATCACAAACTAAGTTTTGATAGGGTTAAGCCTATCCATAAATGTCATTGCATCTTTAGAAGTTGTTGAGCCTTCATGTAATGACATGTTTGATTTGACGTGCCTGAATTTTTAAGTGGAACTTCGATGTGACTTTATTTCTCAACAAATCCTGGAAAATACTTAGTTTAATTGTCCCTAAGCTGCTTCTAGCTGAGTATAAGGTTGTATCACATTTTGTCTTTTTTTTCCCCCCAAATTTTTTTCTTCTAACCATTACATGAATTTTGAATTGAGTATGGTATAATTTCTTCGTAATGTGCATCACATCTCAGTGTTCTTTTACTAGTGTGCTGAGAATGATGCAAGTTACCCATTTTGTCTATTCATAATTGTAGGGATTTTTCATTTAATTGAGTAAAATTTGTAGAAACAGTGAAAATGACACAAACTTTCTTTTTGCAATGTGGTTCCTAGCAGTATTCTCACTGTGAAGAGTGATAGCTCTTGTATCTATCTCGTGTGTGTGTATATGTTTCCAGATAGATAAGCAACCAATTTGGTAGCAGTTATAATCATTTACATGCAGAAATTCTGAAAAAATGTTTACGTACATTTTAAGTTGCTTTCTAATGCACTTTACCAACTGAATTAAAAAAAAAACCTTCACATTGCAAATGCTGTGGATCTCTTATGGTTGTTGACCAGTGCTCTGAGCCACTGCATAGCTTTCAGCATCTGAAAAATATGAAAGGGGAAGACTTGGAAAAAAACTGTCAGTGTCCAGTATCTCTTGACTTTCAGCCAGATTGAGATGGTAGATGACTTCCTATTTGTTGAAAATCTTCTCCTANTCAATGTGAAACTCGTGTGATGTCTGAAAGAGACTTGCACACGCTATGAAATCATAGCTGTTGAGTATGTTGTCACTCAGATTCTGTCAAAGAGTAGAAGTGTGAAGAGCAGAGTTTAATGCTTTAATTTTGATATTTCTTTTTCCCAATGCTGACCAGACTTTAAATCCCAGCCTGAACCATCCCCAGTTCTGAGCCAGCTGACCCAGAGACAGCAACAACAAACGCAGGCAGTTCCTGTTCCTCCTCCTGGGCTGGAGTCCTTCTCCTCCCAGGTAAAACTCCGAGAGCCATCGCCAGTAGACACCTCTACAGCTGTTAGCAAAATGTTACAGCTCCCCACTATATCTATGGATAACCAGGCAGTGACTGCCCATCAAACCCAGCAGAAACAGATAAAACCACCAAAACGGAGGATAACTCCAGCATCCAAGGTGGGTAAATGAGTGGTGGCTTGTCCTTAGCAAATGTAAAAACATACAAAAGCTTGTATCAGAAATAGTGTGACCAGCAGGACTAGGGAAGTGATCGTGCCCCCGTACTCGGCACTGGTGAGGCCACACCTCAAATCCTGTGTTCAGTTTTGGGCCCCTCACTACAAGAAGGACATTGAGGTGCTGGAGCGTGTTCAGAGAAGGGCAACGAAGCTGNTCCCTGGAGGTTATTTAAAAGACACGTAGAGGTGGTGTTTAGGGACATGGTTTAGTGGTGGTCTTGGCAGTGCTAGGTTAACGCTTGGACTTGATGATCTTAAAGGTCTTTTCCAACCGAAATGCTTCTATGATTCTATTCTATATATAAGTTGCTAGGGATAAGGAGGGCAAAGACCATGGTATATTTCTTGTTAATATAGCAGGAAATTCTAAGCTGGATAGTTTTTAGGTCCAAAATACAGTGATGTTGTCTTTTCCAAGCACATATCTGATTGCTCTTTGTGGAAAATGACTGTTGCTGAGTGATTTTTGGATTGACTTAGTAGCCACAAGATGAGTGTTGGCTGAAGGGGCATGGATATGGATGACGCTTTGATATTGTAGAATAGTATGGCTTACTCTTTCAGCTCCAGATCAGGGCACAGAATCAATGAATTAATTTCAGGTTACAAGAATGTAGTTAATTTATGTGATGTAAACTGGTGGGTTGTTGCAGATCTAGTTAGCAACGAAGCCTGAGGCAGTAACTGAAGAAGCCTATGGTTAAGGGAGGGGAGAGGGTGTCAGTTACTGGTATCTTTAATACAGATAGGGCATGCAAAGGAGTTATGGCTTTTTTTCTTCCTCCTTTAAGATTCCTGCCTCTGCAGTGGAGATGCCTGGATCAGCAGATGTGACAGGGTTAAATGTTCAGTTTGGAGCTCTAGAGTTTGGATCAGAGCCTGCACTCCCAGAGTTTGGATCAACTTCAAGCAGTGAGAATACCAGCCAGGCGACCAACAATAGCTTGTACTCAAAATCTGTAAAGTACGTGTGAGTTCCCCTTGTGCATTCTTACATGTCTCCTTTAGGGGGACAAGTTTGTGCCAAAAACATCAAGGCACAGTTACCATGTAATGGGAGGAGGAAATATGATGACTTGTTTTCTGTGGATGGCATCTTAAAGGAGAAATTTCTTTTTTAATGACAATCAAAATCTTCCTGTATGGGTTGATGTGAAGCTGGAGATGACACGAATGTAAATAACCTCATAATAAGCTACCCTTTATAGAATTGCTTTCTCATGTTTAATTGTCCTGATTTTCAAATTTGTTTGAGGGTTTGTTTCTCACAACCCTAATTTTTCTGTTTTTGATCCAGGAGAGATGACCCTTGTACCATGTATGTGTGTTAGTAGATTGGCACCAGATTACAGATCTGACGCTCCTATGGGATGAGAAAAGAAGCCAGGCTTTCAGTATGCAGAAGCTCTTACTGAAATGCTAAAATAGCCAATAATAAATGCCAATGTACCAGTAACCCATTTTTTTCTTCCTTATTCATTCAAAAATTGGCTTCAGTAAAAAACTTCCTGAAGTTAATTCAGAAATACTAGTACAAATGAACATTCACATTCATTTCTAGTTCTATAAATGATTTAAACTGTTTAGAAAGTAAAACACTTCTGCATGTTTTAAAGTATTTTTTCCTCTTTGCATAGTTCATTCTGTTAGACTGCTACTGTAACGTAAGATTTCTATTGTAAGAAGAGACTGGGTGTTTCTCATTATATACCAGATTTTGTGGATCTAGTTGTTTAAAAAAGAGAGATTATGATCATTAATTTATCCTTTGAGAAGGTGGAAGTAACATGACTGAAAAGTGCTTGTGTGTAAACTGTTGTTTTGCTTGGGCTGGCAGGAGGAAAGTGAATGGTGCTTAGTGTGCAGCTAATGGTTTTGAAGCAGTGATTACTGGGGACCAAAGCAAAATTACATATTTTTTTTTTCATGAGTAGATTTTCTAGTATAAATAATGTTGATTTGACTGCATGTTTAAGGTAGTTCTAGATAACTGTATAGGAGCTGATATTTTCATGAAGGTGTTTGAGATGTCGTTTACCAAGATGGTAATTTTTACTTTTTCCAGTGATCCTTTGAATACCTCTTTGCCAATATCCAATACAGTACAGGAGTCCACCTACACAACCTCTGCCATCACCTCTTCCAGTCTGACCTGCTCATCCCAGAGCACTAGCCCAGTAACAACTTCCTCCTATGACCAAACTTCTGTGCATAGTAGGATAGCGTACCAAAGCTCCATGGCTCCAGCTGAATCAACCCCTGTTGCAGTTACGGTGAGTGAATTTCAGAAATAAGACCTTGAAAAAGGTGAAATATTCTTACCTGTGTTACATTTGTATTACCCTGCTATGTTAATACTTTTAACCAAGCCAAGTGATATTTTTGATTACCAAGCCCACCCTGTTATTTGTTTTTGTTTTTCCTATTGTGTAGCCATTTTTGACCATATCGTATTTGGGGTATAAGAGCCTCTGATTTTATGGGTTTTGACATCTTAAATTGCTATTTGACCTTTTTTCTTGGTAACACTTGACATTCTACTTGAGTTTCCTTCCCTGAAGCTTAGATTTTAAAAAAGGAACTATCTCTGTATCTAAATATTATTCATCGTATTTTGCCATAACTTGACAGTTTCTATCCAAAGATGTATTGTTTATTAAATTTATATGGCACCTAGCAAATGGATGCCAAACTGTTTGTGGCCCCTCCAGCATTACTCTTCTGTTGGATTTAAACACCAGTGGGAATTAGTTTCATGTTTTATTTTAAAAATCACAGGGAGAGGTCTAATTTAGAACAGAGAGGATCTCTCATGAGAGATTCAAAAGCACCTATTCTCTTTGTATATGGAATGTAGGTTTGTTTTAAGAGAACTTAATTTATTAAATGTTTAAGGAACTTGTGAGAGTTTGTAAGTTTATTTACTTCTGGCCTTTGTTATGTAATGGCTCAGTCACACTTGTCTTCTGCACTAGCTCGTATGTACTGGTGAGGATCAAGCATAGACTATCCACTTCTGTACTCCAGCGTTATCCAAAAAACAACTGGTGCTTCTCAAGTCTTATCTTTCAATGGAAAAAAATTGGCGTCTCTGTGTAACTTGGATAGTTAAAATTGTGAGTTGCATTAGATCAAAAGCACAACCATTTCCTATATGTTAATGCAATTCTTTCTTTCATATCGGTGTGAACCTGAAGTTTATGTTATATACAGTACATGGGAAGGTCTTCTGCTGATGGGTGTAGTATGGGCAGTGTATGGGATTCTGTATGTTCAGGACACCTTGCACTTGAGACAACTATTACGTGGTTTTGTTAAAGGCAGTAAAAAGTTAATTTTCTGCCTTTTTTGTCTTTCAATTTAGAATGAATATAGAATTTTGCATGCAGCATGTTCGATGTGTGATTCAGTCTGAAAATTTAATATACCTCTAAGATGATTTATTCATTCATTTCTTCTTTGTTTACAGAACGGCCACAGTGGTGTTAGAACACAGGCAACTCTTGACAGTAAGTTTACAAAGCTTGGTTGTGCACAGGACTTTGTAATCTTTCCTTACTACTTCCTGTGCGCACAACTGTAGCAGTGACATCTGGTTTAAGGTTTTATATTGTTCTCCCTGACTAATTTTTGGCTGACCCATTTGCGTTTATTTTGTACTTGCATAGGATACACTGCTTGCTTCTTGACTAAAACTGAAGTATGAAAGCAGCCCTATTAAATCTACAAACCTAAGCAGTCTTAGAATTAGAGAAGCTGCTTTGCTGGTGTTTTTTCTTTTGAATTTACCTGCCAAAAATTATTTAGTATAAAATTAAAAATTAATATAAAATTTCTTAGCAATTCTTCCAATTCTCAGTTGGGAAGCTACGAGTAGCATTTTGCTGTAATGAAACAAAGTCACGTTCTTTGAATGCACCTCTCACTGGGTATGGTGCTACTTATGCCCTGCTACAAGTCCATGGGGAAGAAGGGTAACTAATATGCTCCCTCTGCTGGGTACCTTGCTGCCTTTCAGTGGAGTAACAATAACACAGTACTGGCTCTGATACAGGCATTACTGTTGTCTTCATCTTGGCCTGTTTCTAATGTGGTATTTTACTTGTAGCACCCCTACGACTGTCTTCCTGGAGTTAAAATAATTATAGTATTCACTCTTCTGACCTTTATGTGCTGCTCTGTAGAAGTTTTCACGGGCTGCAGTGTGAATTAATATCTTTTGGAATTCCAACATTTCAATTTTAGGTCTATCCTCCTCCTAAACATCTCTTCAGGTAGATCGTTAGTGGGGCAGCCTTTTTTTTTTTTTTTAAATACTTCTCAGTAGAAAGAAGTTGAGTATTCAGACCTGTAAACAGTGTTTTGTTAATGCCAAGTTCAGTTTAAATGAGCAGGAGGAGTGTATATGCCCAAAAAGTTACCACTTAAAAGATTGTTATATATAAAGACAACTTTTCAAGTGGAAAACTTTCTTACTCTCGTGTGCAGAATTAACAAACAATTTATGAAATTCACTACAGGACTTGTCTTTTTTGCTATGGAAAACAAAGATCTGAGAATTCCTAGTATTTTTGTAATTATTCTATAACGGCTTTATTAGTCCCTTTTTCTATGCCAATTCTCTTTTGAGAACATTTTTGTTGTTTTCTGTATCTCAAGCACCTAAACTGGAATCAGTCGTCGTCTTTGTATCTATCTCATGTGTCCAAATTATTTTGAAATTCTCTCTTAACTTTTGAAAATACTGACCTTTTCCCTTCTGTATGTGCTGATAATATTCTTAGTTGTTCATCTCTCATCTTTGCTGTTGTTGTCCTTTAATATCCAGATCTCATGCTTCCTAAACCCTTAGTTCAAAGCATTACTGATGTGTCATAATGCTGACCATCCTACTTGTCTCCTGGATTTCTTTGCCTTGAACATTGTGTTCAGGCCTTAATGAAGATGGTTATTCTGTCGCTTGTATTGCAGGACAGAATACCTCAATTCCCTTACTTCAAGAAGGGAACCCTGCTCTAAACGTATTGAAAGTTGTAAATACTATTTACTTATTTTTACATGAATCTTGCCAGGAGGTATGAGGTGATATAGTTGCCACCTTCATAACTGTGTTTCCGTTTGTCACTTGAATTTCCTTCTCTGTTGTCAGTTACCCTCATACTTACTGCCAAGGCCAAGACCTCTTGACTTCTGTTTGCATAGCACCCAATACAGCAACCTGACTTGGGTCATTTAGTGAGGAAACCAAACCAATAACATGAACAAACTGTGATGTGTAACTTCCAAGTGTATATCTGACTTCTGTTTGGTGTCCATTCTAAAATTGTCCTCGCATACACTACAAGTTAGTGATGATCTATTGGGTAGTGGTCTCTGGTGTGGTATGGAAGCATGGCCCAGAGAAGGCAGGGCTCAACTCTCTTTCTGAGTTTTATTGGTGAGTGAGTGCCTCTAATTCTTTATATTATCTTTGCAGGATAAGATAAATGTAGAAACAGTTGGGAATTATGTTGGGCAGTAGAGTTGTTCAGTGTCTTATTACAATATAGCGATCCTTTGGAAAGGCACATCTGTGGTAAACAAGTTTTGCTCTGTGTAGCCTAAAAAGTCATATTAAAGCTAAACACTTTTTGTTATCTAGGTCAAATAAAGTAAGTCAATATTGAACAACTCTTTAGCCATTAAAACTGCTTAATGCTGTGCTCAGTTGTGGTCTTTTTTTGTAGCTTCTTTTATTCTACTGCATTACACGTTTGACTGAGTACTCCAAACTGATAAGTTGTATGTGCCCTTGCACCCCAGTGATCTCAGTCTCAATCATCAAAGGTGCTGTGTAGGTTGGAATGAAGAAGCATGGCTGTAGGTAAAAGTAGATTTATACAGTGCCTTGAAAAGCACAAAGGACTTTTGTTTGCGGAACCAAATGCAAGGAATTTTAAAATTAGGATTGACTTGTGAGGAGAAGCTGGTAATCCAGATAGTGGGAGGTGAAGTGCAGAAGATAGTAGCTTACTACATGTGTAGCAGTGAAAATTATAAATCTATTGTAGGTGAAGAGCTTACAGGGAAAAAATGATAGTTCTGTTGCTGTTTGAATTTTCCTTAATAGCCAGATTGCTTGATACTGTTACTGATTGTTAACAGTCAGGCTTTTGTAAACCAAGTGGAGAATACTACTGTGTTCCTGAATCCAGGCTGGGATGTCAGGTATGCTAGAATTTGTCTTTGAATGCCTCTTTTTAACATGTTGCAGCTACTTCATCAGTTCCAGCGCCTAAGACAGAGCCTTCTCCCTCACTACCTTCTGCTGGTTCTCTGCCTAGCGTGGTATCCACCACTGCTTCGCTTCTGCCTTCAGCACCGCAGCATGCGGCAACGTTGCCCAGCTTGCCTCAGTCCAGTGATTTGGCCAGCAGCTCACTTTCCCAGTTAAGCAGGTACAGTAGGAGTTGTGATAAACTGAAAGGGGTTCAGTTTTGGGGAAAGAGCAAACGTAAGGATGATTGCGTATGGGGGCTGTCAGAACCCAGGGTCCCCTTTTCTGACATTAACTAGAATTAGGAGAGAGATTCAGAAAAGAACAGGACATTTCTGGTTGCAAAGTATGAGCTCTGGGCTGCCTCTTAATGATAGAACAGCTGCCGCCCTCAAGTTTTCATGATATAGAAACAACTTTGTGTTTCAAGGGGCTCTTGCTTCAATCATGCCAGCTAAATTAGCTAAATTGATTCCCCCAGTTTGTTTTTCCTACTTTGACCGCAGTGCCTGCTGTTTATGTTTGAAATCATTCCTTAACAGTTTACTTCCTGGCTAATTTTGAAATATTGTAGTTTCATTTATATCTCTTAATAATTCCACATAGGAAAATATAGAAATAATAGAAATCATTCCACAGGGAGAGTGTGTGTTTTTTCTTTTTCTAAGACATTTCCTAAAGACACTTTGAAATATCAGATTGGTGTTCCTGCAAGTGCATTCAGCACAGCTTAGCTTATTTGCACTGTCTGATTTTCTCAGTGCGTGTTACTTTAGCTTCATCGTCAGGCAGGTGACATCCTGAGGATATACTGGTTGAGTTATATTTTTAATACTCACCTTTGTACTATATTTGTTAATTGAAGAAACTAATTTGATGGGATATCAGGGGTTTTTTTCCTGTTTCACAGCTAGGACATGGTTGATTCTCATTTAATACACTAGTGTTTTTTGTTCAATAAAATGGTAAATAGGTCAAATAACAAGAATTATTCCATTCACATTAGAAACATCATCTCCCCACATTTGTTTGTTGTACATTGGTACAAATTTTAGTTGGAGTGTTGATGCTGTTGGGCAGATACCAAGTGCCATGAAAAGATGATGCTTGAGTTCCAAGCATGTCTGACTTGGTTGTGCTGGCAGCTCTTGTCTGTGTCTCTCCCATAGGTCAGATGGTGAATTAAGGCTTATTAGAAGACCTGGGGAGAGTGGGCGAGGGAGTGGTTTAAAACTGTATATTGGACTGAACTATTTCTTTCCTTGCTGCCTGAAGTGGTGTCATTGTAATTCCTGCAGATGGGGAACAGTTTTAAAGAATCAAAGTAAAATTAATCTATGAAACTGCCAAGATTTAGTCTGGTCCCATACCTCGAAGAGCTGCCAGGAGTGTTTGCCCTTAAATTAGGGCATATAATTTAGCCTGCAGCTTTGTTATGAAAACTGGTATATTTTCTTGTGGCTATTTCCATAGAGAATACTAAAATATTTGTTATGGTTAGGATCTCTCTTGCTTCTGATTTCACACGAGGAGGGGCTTTTTGAGCACCAAACTGTACATATTTTTATGGCTTTGTTTTGTTTGCCTTTGTTCAGTGTTCATTCTGTTTATTCCATACTGTGCTGTAAGTTACGTTCTTGACCTCAAATGTAAGGTATAACTTTTGTCAGTGTAAATGCTTAAGAACCAGTTTCAGTCACCTTTCAAGGAGACATTTAAAGATCTTTGGATTACAGATGAATGTCGGTGCTACTGTTACTGCCAAAAGTTCACAGGCCTGGTCAGCTAGGGAAAAAAGGTGGTGCTAAACCAGAGTTGTTTCCTAAAATGAAGTTATCTGCAGATGTTTTTCATATTTTACAGTGTATGTATAAAACTGAATTGGTAGTTCTGATTCATCTTTTCAAAGAGGAAATGGCTTTTGGTGGGGTGTAGTGGTATGAACTGGCCTTGATTAAATTGCCAGATTCAGTAGTAGTATGGCTAATTTTTGGGCTTTCACAGATGTTCTTCATTTGCTGGGTTTTTTTTGAGCCCTATCTTTTAAGAGTGTGTTGGGTCTTTTGGCAGAGTTATGGGGCAAATACCCTGCAGTTCAATTGGGTGAACTAATGTTATGCAGGTTAAAATGTGAGAAATACCATAGTGTATTTCTAGCACTGCCTCACCTAATTAATACCTGTGCTGGCAGGCAGGCAGCAGCAGTTGCTCAGGGAAAGAATGAGAAACAAGCCATGTGTTGTGTGAACGTTCTTCTGGTTTTGGACTTTATGTCTCTTGGAGTCATTGCTACATAATTCCTGGAACAACTATTGTTTTTCTAAAAATACAGTAATTTGATAAATACAAATGAATTGTGTTTTAGATGTTTCTTGTTAGTAATAGTTGTCTCTGTACTTCAATTTTTTTCATTAAAAGATATATTAGTTGAAGGAAAAAATGTCTGCAGGGGTGTGTGTATATATACACACATATATGTGTGTATGTGTGTATATATATACACACCCCTACAGACATTTTTTCTTTAACTAATATCCTACTCTGTGTGTGTATGAGTATGCACACACTTACAATTCTTATTCTTTAACTAATATCCTACTACCTACTCTGTGTTTGTGTGTATATATATACACACACATACATATATATATTAAAAATAGTTCTAGGAAAAATTAATTTTATTAATTTTTTGCAATTTCTTTCTAGCTCCCTTTCCAATCATCAGAGCAGCCTCTCCCCTGCCTCAGTGTTGTCTTCAAGCACATCACATGCAGTAAGTCCTATTTGCATTTCAACAGATGTTTGGCATACAGTCAGTTTATCTGATGATTAGGACCCTCTCTTAAAGTTCATTGTATCCCACTACACTAAGAACCGCAACAAGAGCCTTGTCTCAGGGAAGAAGGACTGCCAGCCCTATAGTGGTAAAAAAAAGTCTTTACCACTTGTGATTTGTGCTAGATCAGGGGTAGCTGTTAGAGACTTACCGGTCACACAACTGCAGAGGAAATTTTCATGCCAGCAAGGGGGGATGCAGTAAGAATTTCTTGTAATAAATGTATTAAAAAAAAAAAACATCTTTAGAAGTGACTGTCTGAAACTGTTCCAAAATGTGGACTGTTAGCAGTCTCCACTGGAGAGATTAGCTGGCAAAATGCAGGTGATGGAATGATACATGTCATACATACAATGACAAATGCCTTACGACAGATGATTTTAGAGTTTACCATGTGGCATTGTTGTCACCTGTGTATTTAATGCATTTGAGTTAACAAGGCAAATGGTAGTGAACACAGTGCTCTAGATGAGGTTGCACAAATGAAAGTCAGAGACACTACCTTTGTTCTGTGATGGGGTGCTGCTGTACAGTCCCAGTTGGGGTGTGCAGATAGGTTACTGCTTTTCTTTATGCCTGTATTTTGGTTTGTAATGCTTCATCCCTACTGAATATGTAACTTAAAAATTCACGCTTATCCAAATGTCCTTCTTTTCTGTTGTCGGAGTTGTTTTGGCTTCTGTGTCTTGATGATGCTGTTTTGCAAAGTGTGATCAGCTTACAGCTAAGGCACTATATTGTGCTGGATTCAAACCAGGGACTCCTTTATCCTCATGTGTTCCTGTAATACATCTGGTCTGCATTTGAGTTTACCACATTGACTCTGTTGTGAGGCACTACAATTTTAATCTTTTAAATTCCACAAGTGCATTGAGGAAATCATGATGTGTCCTGTATTTTGAAAACAAATACTGTCTTTTGGAAGAATATAGGAGTTTATTTAACATAACAAGTACTAGCTTAAAAGAATATACAAGCAAAGGGCAGGAAATAATGCAGTGGACTGACATTTGAGTTCCTGTGGTATAATTTTGTAATGATATAGTGGTTTGAATTTAACTCTCATAATAATTTTCTTTGAATACTTAAAAATCACAAGCATGCAACTTAGTTGCTTGCTTGGTATATAGATAATGCGTATCTCTTGCATGTGCTGCTGTTATTTAAAAGATTGTTGGGTGGGGGTTTGATTTCCCTCCTCCAGCATCTTCCACTGTGGTTTATTTGCCCTGTGATCCTCATTCTTTTTGTCTCCTTTCCAGCACACTAGTGTTGACAACACAACTTCACTCCAGCCCTCAACAACCTTTTCAACTGCTTCAACCTCAGCCACTAGCACCACCTCTTCGGTTGTCAGCATGGCAAGCAGTATGAACACTACAAACAGCCTTGGCCTGAGTGTTACCAGTGTGTCTATACCAGCTGCTACCACACGGGCAGCTCCCTTAGTGTCTTCAGGTTCGCAATATTAACAGATCACGTGGATAGACAGAGGACTTCAGTCAGCAGGGCTGTCAGTTGAGCATCTCACCAGCCATAACTATGCTAAGAAATCCACACTCTTGACTAGCATTTTCAGCATGCTTTATTTGCTGGCTTATGAAATAAAGTTGCCTGGTTTTGTGTGTTTGAAATATTTGTTAGGGTGTTATGTGGCATTTATATAGCACATTCCATCCCCAAAGAACTTTATAAATAGACACCAGAGCAATTCTGACTTTGGAAGTTTTGGTCTACGAGAATTGCCCAGTTTGTATTCCGTTGTGATTAGCTCTTGGCTGAGAGTTCACATTAGCTTTAATTTCAGTCTTCTCTGTGACTTCAATTCATTTGGCAGTATCAAAATATACTGCAGTGTCCTCATTATCATATGCCACATCCCTACTGCCACATCTACAGAAAGGAAAAAAGTGTCTGATGTCTGGGTCATTCCACAGTAAATAGCACTTTAGAAAAAGGATCCACAGAGAGAGAAGGTGGGGAGGCTTCTTGCACTGAAGTGGAAGAAATGCTAAATTCTCTCTTGCTTCTCTAATCAACCTGAACTGCTAAAAGGAAATCCTATGGAGAAAAGTGAATGGTCTAAATATTAAGATCAAACTCACTTACAGAAGGATTTCTCATTTCTCATTCCCATACCTTGTAAATTAAGTGTCTGATGACTGGTCAAAGTGCATTTTTTTTGTACTCTTTTGCTTCCTAGCATTGCTTCATGGAGGCAACTGAAACTGTTTCAATCTTCTTCTCTTTGCTATCCTCAGCTGCGATAAGTCACCCTCAAAAAGTATGCTGGCAACATTTAGTGCTTTCCAGTCTATTGCTGGCGATAAGGGGAAATGTGTTGACAGAGCAGAAAATGAAAGGGGAGAATTTGCTCTCTTAGACTGAGAACAATGCCTAAATTTTGCCTTTAGGAGAGGACTGAGGAAAGGAGAAGTTTCTGTGATTCCTGTAATCCTCTTGGACAAAGTAAATGACAAAATCAGACTGTTCTCTGATGGGACTGTTTTCAGTCTTAAGTAGCCTGTGCTTTCCCTTCCTTGAGGCATGGTTAAACTCTTCAGGGTATTTTGAGCATTTTCATCAACAGCACAGTTTTTCTGCGTAGTTCTGCTCTTTACAAGCTATGACAGTGTAGGTGTCAGGGCTTGTGAGCTATCTTGTCTCAATGCTGAAGCCTTTTCTTTTCTAAAGGCTTGTTAAAGTGTCTGTATTTTGATTCTACAGGCAAAGCTCCCCCAAACCTGCCCCAAGGTGTACCACCCTTGTTGCATAACCAGTATATTGTGGGACCTGGAGGACTTCTGCCTGCCTACCCAGTAAGCAATTTAATTGTTCCTGTCCTTGATTGCTTGACCCTTAGCGCAAGAGGTCCCTCCAGACCTGCTGCTGTCTATGCCAAGGCATTTCTGTTGGCACATGTTGCACCTGGAATTCTTGTTCCAAATACTGAAGAATATATGAAATACATTCAGTGCGGGTTTACCGTTGATAGTAAACTGCAGAATTGTTGGTACAGACCTGATTTGGCTGCTGTTGAAGCTAACATGCATGTTGCTATGGTTTTCAGAGGTATCAGGTTTTAGGCCCTTTGAGTAAAATTAGACTCATTCACATTTGTGTTGCTGGAATAGATTTACTCTAGTAATGGTTGAAATGTGCCATGTGTCCTGTCTGTCGTACTTTGAAAGATTGGACATAGCTTTTTGATGTCTGACCAGAATCAAGATATTTTTGGTTATCTGTTTTTTGAATCAGAAACTTTATTCTAATCATCTTTCTGTATCACACTGAATGCGAGGGGATACCAGAGATTGCTTTGTGGTCTAGTCATCAAATCTTAAATCCTGCCATTCTCAGAAATAATGATTGCAGCAAAGAAGGCTGTTGCTCTTACTCCCATTGATGATGGGACAGTCAAACTCTCCTCAGAGGACTGCTGTCACCAAGAAGCATCATCAGAGTGACAAGGCATTTTAAGCTTAGCTCTACTAGCATTAAAATACTACAGCGCACCACAATGGCACAATGCGACATATAGCTGTACACCTTCAAAATAGACTGGGCCTAGGTCAAACTTTGTTTAAAGCCCCAAATTGGTCAACGTCAGAGAAAAGTGTTATAACGATGTTATATTTTTATCTGTCTTTAAGCAGATTTATGGTTATGATGATCTACAAATGCTTCAATCCAGGCTGCCAATGGTAAGTAAATGGCTTGGTTTATTTAATTTTAAATAAGTTATCTTCAGTGTTGTTCTTTCGTGCAACGCAAATTGGTTCATTTAATGGTGATTAAGAGCTTATCCTTATGTTCTATATTCTGTTTTCTTAAATACCCACAAACAGTTTCTCTAGGTGGTGTAAATTGATATAGAGCAACTGTTGCATCGTGCATTCGTCCATCTACAAATTATGTAAATAGAAGCAAGTGTGTTCTATGCTTTTGAGTGGAGAAATTTTTGATTGTTGTAGCAATTTATGTGGCATTTGTCAAATCTAGTTGAAATCTGAGTGTGAATGTTCTCTTTTACCAAGAGGTAGGGTTGAACAGCAGGTACACAAATTGGCAGACAGTAGGTGCACCTGACAGGTTTTGGAGGTGCTCATAGGTGGAGATCTTGGCGTATGCATGTTGGCAACAAGTGCAGGTGAGCTGCAGGAGGGATAGTATTTGAAGTTTTCTTCCTTACCTGGATCTAGAATGTAAATGGTGTGTGAGAGATGCTGAGCCCCCAGACAGATTCACAAATAGCCTCAGCCTAGATTGCAGAAAGATAAATTTTGTTTTCAGAAAACTAGGGTAAGGATCTTGGAGAGAAAGTTTGGTAGTATGTAACTGAGAAAAGTCTCATGATTAAATGATGCAGTGTATCTGTAGAGGCAGAAATGGAGCAATGAGCAGTGATCTGGAAGAGAAGTATCATTGGATGAATGCCATAATTAAAGGTCCAAGTCAGTACCAGGTCTTCCATGTGGAGTCTGGGGACAGCCAGAGACAGATAGTCAAAGGTGAGTACAGGGATATCTCACACAAAACCCTGTCCAGCTGCATATCCTGAATTACAAAAATAAAGTTGAGTGCATTAATGAATATTTTGATTACCCGAGGAAGGCATCATCCTTGGAAGAATTGTTAACTGAAATGAATGGGATTATTTTCAGAGCAAAATGACAAAGTATTTGCAGTTCTGGGACCAGAAGAGACATGGTGTGGTGGGTTGACCCTACCTGGACACCAGGTGCCCACCAAAGCCGCTCTGTCTCTCCCCTCCTCGGGTGGACAAGATAGAGAAAAAAATATAACGAAAGGCATGTGGCTTGAGATAAGGACAGGGAGAGATCACTCAGCAATTACCATCATGGGCAAAACAGACTGAACTTCAGGGAAATTCGTTTAATTTAATACCAATCAAATCAGAGTAGGATAATGAGAAATAAAAACAAATCTTAAAACACCTTGCCCCCAACCCCTCCCTTCTTCCCAGGCTCAACTTCACTCCTGATTTTCTCTACCTCCTCCCCCTGACTGGCAAAGAGGCACGGGGAATGAGGGTTGCGGTCAGTTCATCACACGTTGTCTCTGCTGCTCCTTCCTCCTCAGGGGGAGGACTCCTCACCCTCTTACCCTGCTCCAGCTTGGAGTCCCTCCCACAGGAGACAGTCCTCCAGGAACTTCTCCAACATGGATCCTTGCCACAGGCTGCAGTTCTTCACAAACTGCTCCAGCGTAGGTCACTTCCACAGGGTACAGTCCTTCAGGAACAGACTGTTCCAGCGTGGGTCCCCTGTGGGGTCACAAGTCCTGCTAGTAAACCTGCTCCAGTGTGGGCTGCTCTATCCACGGGTCCACAGGTCCTGCCAGGGCTTCCCACGGGGTCACACCCTCCTTTGGGCATCTACCTGCTCTGGTAGGGTAGATCCACGGGCTACAGGTGGATATCTGCTCCACCATGGACCTCCATGGGCTGCAGGGGACAGCCTGCCTCATCATGGTCTTCACCACGGGCTGCAGAGGAATCTCTGCTCTGACACCTGGAGCACCTCCTCCTCCTCCTCCTTCTTCACTGACCTTGGTGTCTCCAGAGTCTCTCTCACATATTCTCACTCCTCTCACCTGGCTGCAGTTGCTGCAGGTTGTTTTTGGTTTTCCCCCCTTCTTAACTATGTTATCCCAGAGACGCTACCACCATTGCTGATGGGCTTGTCCTTGGCCAGCAGTGGGCCTGACTGGGAGCCGGATGGCATTGGCTCTATTGGACATAGGGGAAGCTTCTACCAGCTTCTCACAGAAGCCACGCCTATAGCCCACCTGCTATCAAAACCTTGCCACACAAAACCAATACACATGGTTACACTGGTAGAAGACAAAATGTTTTCGAAGAGTGCTGTTCAAATTTTATCAGCCTGCACTTCCCATGTATTTCCTCAATTTTTTGGTTGATTTCCGGTCAGGAGTGCTTTTTTCCATGCAGCTATTCCACAGGGCCGTACAGGGGCAGGAGCAGAGCATGCCTTTTGGTGCGGAGGTTTGGTTGTAAGGGGCCAGGAGCTGACAATAATTCACATTATTTACATGCAGTGACAGCAAATGAAGAAAAAAAAATCGGTAACACTTAATCTAAAAAATACTTAATGTAAAACAAATATAGTAAAACACAAGGAGAAAAAAATTTCTTAAGCTATCCATTTAGTCCAAGAATAAGGTTGGACAACAGGAAACGTTAAGGATTCATACGCTGTCCGTGTTGCCCTAGACTAGTTGGTG